>JADBJO010000453.1:556812-561812 GCA_016801955.1 Conus betulinus
TGGGTTTCTATTGCCACAGCTGGGAATGCACGTGACGTCCAGAGCTTGATGGGGGGCTGGTTTTTCTATTGCCACAGCTGGGAATGCACGTGACGTCCAGAGCTTGATGGGGGGTGGGTTTCTATTGCCACAGCTGGGAATGCACGTGACGTCCAGAGCTTGATGGGGGGGTGGGTTTCTATTGCCACAGCTGGGAATGCACGTGACGTCCAGAGCTTGATGGGGGGTGGGTTTCTATTGCCACAGCTGGGAATGCACGTGACGTCCAGAGCTTGATGGGGGGTGGGTTTCTATTGCCACAGCTGGGAATGCACGTGACGTCCAGAGCTTGATGGGGGCTGGGTTTCTATTGCCACAGCTGGGAATGCACGTGACGTCTAATGCTTGATGGGGGCAGGGTTTCCATGTCACCGTTCATGGGACAGCGCTACAAAGAAACACTCGTTACAACACTCCGGCCGGTGGCTTGCCGACACCCTAATGACCTCCAGCGTCGGCTAACTGCACTGGTGTGACCAATATCCAGGTCAGGTGTCCAGACACGGGGCGCCACCTGCTGGACGAATCTTTTTACCACAAACCTCTCGGATATCACACACATACAACCCTCCCATGCGGTGCCACGTGCAGAACGAGTCTTTTTACCACCAACTCTGGGATACAACACACAGGCACACACCCTGACCTACACTGGAAGCCAGGCCGTGTTTCGTTGGAAACCAATCAGGGTTTTGATCCCCACTCACCAAACTCCAAAGCGGTCGTCTCGCAGACAGGGAAGCGTGGGCTGGGGTTGGGCTGGGGGAAAAAAAACCTGTACGCTACTGGTGTCGAGGTTTTGTGGAGGTGGTAGTGGTGGTCAGAGGGGGTGGTGGTGGTGATGGTAGTGGTGGGTGGGGGTGTCAATCATCGGAGTATGAAGGGACCCACACACTGTCCACCGGTCACAGCAGCGAGGGAACAGCCTGCCAACTCTGCACTTCCAGTAGGCTCAGCAGACAAACCCTCCTCTTCATGGGGTCAGTTTCCAACCCCGCCCTGCAGGGAGTATGCTCCCACTGCTGCAACGTAACACTGGTCTGATGGACTGGATTAGCTGCCCCCTTGTCCAATCCTGGTCACAACTCGCTTCTCCGGTGTACAGACACTCAGACTGGCTGTGTGCCCCAGGCAGCGATGGCGTGGGAGCTCTCTTTTTTATAATATCAAAGTAAGGCGCCCCGTTGTCGTCAACAGATGATTTTTGTTTCTGCGTCAGTTCTCGTTGATTTTGTTTGTGCGTCTGTTTCCGTTGATTTTGTTTCTGCATCTGTTCGCGCTGATTTTTGTTGCTGCATCTGTTCCCGTTGATTTTGTTTCTGCATCCGTTCCATTGCAATCTAGGGCTGATTTAAACCCATAAAACCCCCCCAGATATCTGACCATGAAAAAACTGTTCAGGGCAAGACGATCTCCTCACAGAGCGGTATCACAGCGACGATGATCAGACTGACCGGTGGCTGGAAATCCCTAGAACCACCTGCTGGCTGTCCGGCACCTGAAGACAGTGTCCTCACCGATTGGATGATGACTTCTGTGCAGAGCTGATTTCTTCTTAATGGTCTCCTGCAAATTTTAATCTGAAGGTGCCCGCAAACGTTATCCTGACAAGCTGACCCTGTTTGGAGTGTGTCAAGGCAAGCTTTTGAAATCACACAACAAACAAGGCGGCTTGCAGACCTCCCTTTTCCACGGCACTTATACCTTCTGCTAATGCTTCTGCGGCAAAAACCTTTGGTGCCCCTTCTCTGTAATTCAGTTCTTCTTCTCTCTGCCTTTCGGTCACTGCTCTAGCCTGACCATCTCTCCACTCTGCGAAACGGGTTCCGGTCAAAGTTCGTGAAGCACTGGCATCAACACCATAACAAAAATAAACTCCAACTGAAAGTCATGACGGTTTGCTGTTGTTGTTGTTGTTGCTTTTTTTGGGGGGGGGGGGGGGGGGGGTATGGGGGGCAAGTGGGAGAAGGAGGAGGATTTTATGACTGCATTAATGATTCCAGTTATTAAATTCGTACCAACGTTATGCGCATATCATTTTGGTCCCGACACGGGGAAAGCACCGCTTTCTTCAAAACATGGTCTTTGTCAAACAAAGCGTTCAAACCGGCCACTTCTGAACGTGTGGCAGTTCACGTCCGCTCACTGTGGGTCTCCGCGCCAGCTCAAGTCTAAAGCCCAGGGGAGTTAGACCAGACAGGCTTCCCTTGGGAATACTGAACGTCCTTCACCTTGCCCACGATTACCTCCCCTGAAGAACACGCACGTTGTGTGTAGTGGACGTGACAACGGCGAATTCCAGCTACAACAGTCCTTCCAGGACGTCTCAGCAGGTCTTTTTGTTGGTTGAGGATAAGCCCTGGAGGAATCAGCGCCACAGTCAACAGAACGGAGCGGAATATTCAACAGTCCCTGTCGGCTCGTGTAGAAGACACTGTCCACAGTTCTACCCCCAGTGGCTTCTCCCCCAGCATCAGACAGACAACATCTCCTCTCAAACACACACGCATACACAGAGAGGGCAGACACAGCGGAGCTCATTCACTCCCCTGCCTTCATCGCTGGCCCCCCCCCTTCCTCAGCGCCGTCGCCCTCTCAATGCTGGAATGTTCGTTCTCTGCACAGTGGGGGTGAAACGACACAAGCTGCACCCTTTCCTCCCCCCCGACAGCCTCGAGGACGAGAGCCAGCACTGAGCAGGAGGAAAAAAGCTGGGTCAGTCGTTGTACAACAGCGCTGAGGCAGGAGGGCTGTTCCCACAGCCGCCCTTCGACCAGATGACAGATGCTTGTCATCTGCAGCATGCCCTTGCTCTGAACAGTCAGGTGTTTTCTTTCGTCTGGGTGGTCGAGCTGAAAGTCCGGTGATGATGAGCCTTGATGCTGGTCAAGCTGAAAGTCTGGTGACGATGAGCCTTGATGCTGGTCAAGCTGAAAGTCCTGACGATGAGCCTTGATGCTGGTCAAGCTGAAAGTCTGGTGACGGTGACCTCTGAAGAATGTCCCAAAGGCAACGGTGTCAGGGTGGGGGCTCTCACTTTCCTACAACGTGGGTGATCCCCCCCCTGGCGGCTGGTCGCAGGGTCTCTGATCCTGGGTGCCCCGTTAGTGACAGACCATGCCCCGGTGACCACACTCCACGGCCGGCCCTGGCTCCCGTCGGTCGAGGTGGACGTCCTGCTGCGTCGGTCAGTGAGGGCACTGGCTCTCCTCCAGACCAACCCTGCCACACGTCAATCAATCCACCCATCAATCAGTCAATCCATCAATCAATCCACCCATCAATCAGTCAATCCATCAATCAATCCACCCATCAATCAGTCAATCCATCAATCAATCCATCTGTCCATCAATCAATCCATCCATCTATCGATCAATCAATTAATCAAATCATTCTATCCATCAATCCATACATCAATGCATCCATCCATCCACCTATCAATCCCTCCATCCCTCCATCAATCCATACATCTCTGTCCATCCATCTATCACATCAGAAATCAAATGCAGCTCCACAATTCAAACATCTTATGCATCTAAAATACCTGAAGCGATCAACCGGTAAAACGATAATTCAGTCGAGTGAAAACGATAATTCAGCCGCTTGGAAACGATAATTCATTCGAGTGAAACGATAATTCAATCGAGTGGAAACCATAATTCAATCGAGTGGAGATGATGAAATTCAATGGTACGGAAACGATAATTCAATTGTGTACAAATTATAAAACTCAATTGAGTGGAAACGATAAATCATTCAGTGAAATAATATTTCAATGGAGTAAAACGATAATTCAATCGAGTGGAAACGATAATTCGATTAAGTGGAAAAGATAATACAATGGAGTGGAAACAATAATTAATTTGAATGAAACGATAATTCAATCGAGTGGAAACAATAAAATTCGATCGAGCGGAAACGATAATTCAGTCGAGTGGAACGATAATTCAGTCGAGTGAAACGACAAACTTCAATTCAGTGATAACGGTAATTCAATCGAGCGGAAACGATAATTCAATCGAGTGGAAACGATAATTCATCCGAATGGAAACGATTATTCATTAGAGCGAAGGGAGAATTCAATCGAGTGGAAACGATAAGTGGAAACGTTTATTCATTCGAGTGAAACGATAATTCAATCGAGTGGAAACGATCAAATTCAATGGAGTGGAAAACGATGATTCATTCGAGTGGGAACGATAATTCATTCAGTGAAACATAATTCAATGGAGTGGAAACGATGATCATTCGAGTGGAAACGATAATTCATTCAGTGAAACAATAATTCAATGGAGTGGAAACAATAATTTAATCGAGTGGAAACGATAATTCAATTGAGTGGAAAAGATAATACAATGGAATGTAAAAACGATAATTCATTCGTGTGAAACAATATTTCAATTGACTGGAAACGATAATTCATTCGAGTGAAACGATAATTCATCACACATAACGGCAACAACGATAGTCGTAAGACAGACACCCACAGGAAGAAGACACGAAGACAAACATTATAACCATACACACGTGCACGCACACGCACACACAGACAGACATAGACACGCACGCACACACACACACACACGCACACGCATACACATACATACACACATACACACGCACGCGCGCGCGCGCGCGCACAGATGGCCACACAATAAAAAAGACGGACAGACAGGCAGACAGAGAGAGAGAGAGAGAGAGAGGAGAGAGAGAGAGAGAGAGAAGAGAGAGCGGAGAGAGAGAGAGAGAGAGAGAGAGACCAAGACACACACAGAGAGCGAGAGTCAAAGAGGGTCTGACAGCAGCAGAGAGAGAGAGAGAGAGAGAGAGAGAGAGAGAGAGAGAGAGAGAGAGAGAGAGAGAGACAGAGACAGACAGAGAGAGAGAGAGATAGAGAGACCGCACACGCACGCTAACGCACGCATACACACACACACACACACACACACACACACACACAC
>JADBJO010000453.1:566812-569312 GCA_016801955.1 Conus betulinus
ATGGAACGGGGCAGCCACTACAACAGGACATATCCCTGAAACATGGGACTGGGCAGCCACTACAACAGGACATATCCCTGAAAAAATGGAACGGGGCAGCCACTACAACAGGACATATCCCTGAAAAAATGGGACTGGGCAGCCACTACAACAAATACACCCCTTCAAATTAGGACTGTGCAATCTTTACAACAGCATATACCCCTTCAAATTAGGACTGTGCAATCTTTACAACAGCATATACCCCTTCAAATTAGGACTGTGCAATCTTTACAACAGCATATACCCCTTTCAAAATAGGACTGTGCAATCCTTACAACAGCATATACCCCTTCAAAATAGGACTGTGCAATCTTTACAACAGCATATACCCCTTCAAAATAGGACTGTGCAATCTTTACAACAGCATATACACATTCAAAATAGGACTGTGCAATCCTTACAACAGCATATACCCCTTCAAAACAGGACTGTGCAATCCTTACAACAGCATATACCCCTTCATAACAGGACTGTGCAATCCTTACAACAGCATATACACATCCAAAAATAGGACTGTGCAATCCTTACAACAGCATATACACATTCAAAATAGGACTGTGCAATCCTTACAACAGCATATACCCCTTCAAAACACAGACTGTGCAATCCTTACAACAGCATATACCCCTTCATAACAGGACTGTGCAATCCAAATACCCCTTCATAAGGACTATGCATCATTACAACAAATATACCCCTTCAAAATAGGACTGTGCATCATTACAACAAATGCACCCCTTCATAATAGGACTATGCATCATTACAACAAACATACCCCTTCAAAATAGGACTGTGCATCATTCCAACAGGACCCGTTTGGAGTTATGGGCCGTGTGTCTACTTCATCAAGGAAGCAAGAGTGACCCTGCTGGTTTGTCATTCCCCACTGGTCAGTCAGATCAGGAGCCACCCTGAGACTATGTCAGACCTGACCATGACGACACTTGGATACATCTTTACGTCAACAGCAAATGCGTAAAAAGTGACCCCCCCCCCCCCCCCCCCCAAGTAAAAAAAAAAACAATCCAACCCGCCAAATATTAAAGAAGTCCACACGTCCACACGAACATCGAATCTTTCAGTTCATGAATTATCGGGAAAAAAAATACCGAGTTCTGAGACACTGCATTAGAAAGGCCTGAGACAGGAGTCCGGAAACCTCTCTCTCTCTCTGTCTCTCTCTCTCTCTCTGTCTCAGTCTCTCTCTCTCAGTCTCTCTCTATCTCTATTTGTCTCTCTGTCTGCCTCTCTCTGTGTCTCTCTCTTTGTCTCTCTCTCTCTCTGTCTCTCTCCTCTCTGTGTGTCTCCTTCTGTCTCTCTCTTTCTGTCTCTGTCTCTCTTTCTCTCTCTCTCTCTCTCTCTCTCTGTCTCTCTAGTGATATGAATCATTTCCCCACGCCACAACTAAAAAGGAAGAACATTCATGTGGCTTGACTAGTTATAGCGGGCGTCCCCAACAAATTGTGAGAATTACTCATTAAACAAACAATGGTGGTCATTGGGTGAAAGTGACCACTGAGAGATAGTTCAGTAAGGGCTGGTAAGGTGCTGGTCATCTGTTTTGAACACTGAGTATGCACTCACTAGGAGGAGGGAGGAAAGAATCAGTTTTTTAGCCCAGCAGATGGCCTAGAGACTCGAACCTGTCAGGACGTTGGTCAAGGGGTCCTCACCGCTGACCAGTCATTACCAGGTGAGCTATAGATAGTTGGGGAAAGGTACAGGGGAAAAACCTTAAGAAAAGAGAAAGAAAGAATTCATGTGTTGAATTGGGAAACAGGTTACTTACACGAACCTTATTCGTGTTTTCAGCCTTTCACCCTTCACCCCGTCAGCTATTCCTCCTCTGAAACGGATGGTTTTTGATGGCCATGGTGTGGGGGAGCACACCGACAGTTCAGCCCCAGCAGTTGAAGACCCTGGGTAGAGGAGTCGGATCACACTAGTTCCCCAGTGACAGGAAAGTTCAAGGGGACAGAACGTTTTCTGATGCGGGCAGGGCATCATGACAGTATGGGGCGAGTCTTGTCTCTGATGCAGGTATGGCATCATGGTTGGAGGAATTTTTATTCTCCTGGTCTGGATCTTGGGGCAATATTATGTGAAGGCTATGACTTTATAGTCTAGGAGGTTGTGTGATATTCTGTCTTCGGCAAGAAGGGAGAAACTTGTAAGAGTTTATTGATTTCAATTCGTAACCTAATTTATCTCTCAGTGTGAAGAGAAAGAGGGATCCATGTATAGAATTTGTTTATTAATTGTTCGATTCATTTAGTAAAGCATTTTCCCCGGAGGAGAGGCGGAGAAGAAAAGACATTCGGTAGTGCGCCTTTTGGTTGACTGGAGGAATTGCGTGTGCGTATAAAGTAAATGCTGTCATGAATGCGTGGGTGCAAGAGTGACAGTGTAACACTCTCTCTGTCTCTGTGTGTGTGTCTTCCTCTGTCACTCTCTCTGT
>JADBJO010000453.1:571812-581812 GCA_016801955.1 Conus betulinus
ACGTAATGCACTGCTAAATCGGATCTCCCACAGTGAACCTTGGTCATTATGAATGTGAAATGTCTATCCACCGTCATTTACCAAGCACATTTGCACACGGTGTGAATTATGACCAAAATGTGCTATGCGCACTAAAAGAGAGAGAGAGAGAGAGGGGGGGGGGAGGCGGGGGCTGGCAGGAGAGAGAGAGAGAGAGAGAGAGAGAGAGAGAGAGAGAGAGAGAGAGAGAGAGAGAGAGAGAGAGAGAGAAAGACAGAGACAGAGAGAGAGACATAGAGAAATATATATATATATATAGAGAGAGAGAGAGAGAGAGAGAGAGAGAGAGAGAGAGGAGAGGAGAGAGAGAGAGAGAGAGAGAGAGAGAGAGAGAGAGAGAGATAGAGATAGAGCGAGAGAGAGAGAGAGAGAGAGAGAGAGAGAGAGAGAGAGACAGAGACAGAGAGAGACAGAGAGAGAGAGAAGAGAGAGAGAAGAGAGAGAGAGAGAGGAGAGAGAGAGAGAGAGAGAGAGAGGAGAGAAGAGAGATGCGTGTTTTGTGCAGATGAAAAGTTTGCTTGCTAACGTGCGTTCGTAAGCGAGTTTGTTTATATGTTTGCTAACGTGCGTTCGTAAGCGTGTTTTGTTGTAAAGAGAGCGTGCACGCACACGTGTCAGCTGTTTGTCTGTAAAGAGAGCAGCTCTCTCTCTCTCTGTCTGTCTGTCTCTCTCTCTCTCTCTCTCTCTCTCTCTCTCTCTCTCTCTCTCCTACACACGGAAATGTTTCTCTCTGGCTTCCAGCGCCTAGGTGACATTGATGATGCTCGTTTGTATTTCAGATGAAGTGCGTTTCTGATGGACAGCAGAAAAAGACCACACTGGCTGTGAACTCTTCATCTTTCCTGCTCCTCTCTGTTTATTTTCCCTCTAAAACACACACACACACACACACACACACACACACACACACACACACACAACACACACACACACACACACACACACACACACACACACACACACACAGTTCATCTTCTTTATAGTCCAGCTGATCATTAAGGCCATGTCGGGGCTGACAGACAGACAGAAACAGAGATACACAGAGACAAACAGAGACAGACAGAGACAGAGAGATACACAGAGACAAACAGATAGACACATATAGTCAGAGACAGAAATACACAGACAGAGACAGAATCAGAGATACACAGAGACAGACAGACAGAGACCGAGTTACACAGAGACAGACAGACAGAAAAAACAGAAACAGATAGATAGACAGAGAGAGAGAGGGTCAGACAGACATACAGACAAAGACAGAGAGACGAAGACGGAGAAGGTGACAGAGAGACAGAGACAGAGACAGAGAGAGAATGGAGAGAGAGCAGGGAGACAGAGAGTGAGAAAAAGACAGACAGAGAGAAAGCGACACAGGGAGAGAGAGAAGAGAGAGAGAGAAAGAGAGAGAGAGACAGAGACAGCGAGAGTGAGAGGGGTGGAGAGAGAGCAGGGAGTCAGAGAGTGAGAGAGACAGACGGAGAGAGACAGAGACAGAGAGAGAGAGAGACAAAGACAGAGACAGAGAAACAGAGAGGCACAGAGAGACGCTTCAGATACGATGTTATTGACCATTGCCTACATATAGCCTTTATATCAAGGGGTATCAATACTTGCAGCGCCGAAAAAAAAAAGTAGTGCAAAGAAACCAAAAGTTGTAACTAATTACATAAATATTAATGCTAGGACTCGAACCTATGTAGCAGAAAAAGAAAATTACGTCCTTTTTCATCACTCAAAATGACTATGCAATTTTTAACCACATAACCATTCACACAAGTGCCGCACTCAGGCACACATATTCACCGTAGTCAATCATTTCCGTTCGACCACTTGAAGCATGAACGTCCATCTCACTATTTTTCACAGTAGTGATGAGAACGAAGATGTTTTTGAATAATGAGAGAGAGAGAGAGAGAGAGAGAGAGAGAGAGAGAGAGAGAGAGAGAGAGAGAGAGAGAGAGATAGAGAGAGTCATGTGAATCGTCAAAGTCTGTCGTCTTCCAAGCGGCCGGCAAGAACGGCTTCTGGCTTTTAACCTGCAGGTCGAAAATACAACCCAGCGAGTCCACCTCCCCCCTCCCCCCCCCCCCCCCCCCCCTCATCCGAACCCCTGCCCTGGGCATACCCCCCCCCCCCCCCCTAGGTTGACCCCCCCCCCCCCCCCCCCCCCCCCCCGGGAGACTAAACGACAGAGGGGCAAATAATCCGCAACGACCTGATGCGCTGGGCATACGACGATCTTTCTTTCTTTCTTTTCTTTTCTTTCTCGTTCTTCTTTTTTTTTGGCTTTTTCCCCTAGCTGTGTTGACTCGCTGGGTGCCGCACAACGTTTGGAGAAGATGGCTTACACCAAGCGCCGCACGACGTTTGGCGAAGATGGCTTACACCAAGCGCCGCACGACGTTTGGCGAAGATGGCTTACACCAAAGTGCCGCACGACGTTTGGCGAAGATGGCTTACACCAAGTGCGCACACGACGTTTGGCGAAGATGGCTTACACCAAGCGGTGGGGCCTATTTGCAAAGGGATGGGGGCAGTGCAATATTTCAGACCCATGGAGGATATTCTTGGGTGGTGTAGGGGAGGTAAGGGGGTGGGTGGGAGGGTGGTGGGGGGTAATGGGAGGTATTTCGGGTGAATGTCAGAAGATATTTTGGGTGAATGGGGAAAGGTTTTAGCTTATGGCTCCATTGTTCGTGAAGTACAGGACAGGGGTGGAGGAGTGGAACGGGAGGAGGGTGGGGGGGTGGTGTGGGTGCGGGGGGGGGGGGGGGAGGAAGAAAGGGAGCGAAGGAGCACGAAAGACAGAACGCGAGCGAAAAGCACGAAGACAGAAGAAAGAGAAGAAGAGAGGGAGAAAGGAATGAAGGGAGGAAGAAAAAGAGAAAGAGATGAAGGAATTAAAAAAAAAAAAAAACGGAAAAGGAGAAAGACAGGACGGAAATCAGGGATTAAACGAAGGAGAAAGAAATGGACGAACAAAGAGATGGAAAGATACAGGACGGAACGATGGGAGGAAGGGGGAAATAATGTAAGACTGACAAAGGAATTCTGAATAAGCGCGACAGAGAGGAAAAAAGGAAGAAAAGAAGAAGAAGAAGAAGAAGAAGGAAGAAGGAGGAGAAGGAAGGAAGGAAGGAAGGAAGGAAGGAAGGAAGGAAGGAAGGAAGGAAGGAAGGAAGGAAGGAAGGAAGGAAGGAAGGAAGGAAGGAATGAATAAGGTAAAGAAGACAAGATGGAAGGCAGCTAGTAAGACGGAAAAAAAGAATAAAAAGAAGAAAAGGAATGAAGAGAAAGACAGAAAGATAGGAAGAGAGAAATGACAGAAGGGAGGAAGGAAGGAGAAGACAGAAAGGAAATAACGAAACGTAGGGAAGAAGGAAGGAAGAAGAAAGGGAAGAAAGATGAAAAATTCACGGCAGAAAGAAAAGAGAGAAGGAAAGAAGGGTGAAACCAAGACCTGTAGTCAGGAAGAAAAAAAAAAAAAAAAAAAAAAAGGGGGGGGGGGGGGGGGATTGAAGACTGGAAGAAGGAATACAAGTGCAGAAAATGACACGGCTCTAGAAGCCTCACCCTAAAAGAGGGTGTCATTTGTTGAGAACCTTCACATGCTCAAGTCTCCTGCAATCCGTGTTTGCATTTGCGTTTCGTGTTTTTCTTTTTGCGTTTGCATTCGCTTTTTGTGTTTTGCATTTGCATTGGGTTTTGCAAGTTTGTATTTGCGTTTTTGCGTTTGCATTTTCTTTTTGCGTTTTGCATTTTGTGTTTTCCGTTTTTCTTTTCGCGTTTTTGCGTTTGCGTTTTTTTTTTTTTTTTTTTTTTTTGCGCGTTTTTCTTTTTGCATTTTGCATTCACGTTTTATGTTTTCCACCTCCCACAATCGTCCCACTCTCTCGGTCGCTGGAAGGCCGTTTGTAAGTCTGCCTTCTCGTATTCTGCTCTGCAGTGCCCGGGTATTCTGGGAGTTCTAACCCGCCGATCTGTAAGCAGCGCCGATTTGTAAGCAGCGCCGGTTTGTAAGCAGCGCCGATTTGTAAGCGCTTACAAATCGGCGCACATTGCATGGCTTGTAAAACCGCCGATTTGTAAGCAGCACCGATTTGTAGAGCGCTTACAAATTGGCGGGCTGGGTGTCCGCCGATTTGTAAGCGCTGCTTAGAAATCGATGGGTGCTTTACAAATCGGCGGCTTAAGCCCCCGCCGTTTTGTAAAGCACTTAACAACAAATGGCAGGCGTTTTATATCCTGTTTCTTTGGATTAAGACGATAAACTATTATTACGCTTTCAGTGATTATTCCTGCAATTTTGATGACTTTCTATTTCATCAAAACGGCGGACTGAAATGCGGTGTGTGTGTGTGTGTGTGTGTGTGTGTGTGTGTGTGTGTGTGTGTGTGTGTGTGTGTGTGTGTGTGTGTTGTTGTTTGTTTGTTGTTGTTGTTGTTGTTCTTCAATTTAACGTCTTTTCACTAAATGTGATATTAGACAAGGTGTGTGTGTGTGTGTGTGTGTGTGTGTGTGTGTGTGTGTGTGTGTGTGTGTGTGGGTGGGTGGTGTGCTGTGTGTGTGTTGAGTGTGTCGTGCCGCGTGCGTGCGTGAGTGCGCGCGTGAGTGTGTGTGTGTGTGTGTGTGTGTGTGTGTGTGTGTGTGTGTGTGTGTGTGTGTGTGTGTGTGTGTGAGGAGAAACTCTAAGTAAGAATTAAACTGTAAAATAAAAGAAAAGAAAATGAAAAAGACATCAAAAGTAAAACAAACAACTGTACAAAATAAGACCATGAAACAGCAATTACAGGATTGAGCCAACTGGGCTTAACGTAAGAATTCGTACAAAATTTAAAAGAGACATGGTATCCTGGAGTATGCACTTTGAAGCATCTTTCTAAATTCTGACAAATCGGAATCAAAGTAGGGGCAAAAGTATAGAACGTGTGTTGTTGTACAATTATCAGGGCGCCGCAAGCACATCGATATTCTTGACATATTTTGTTCTGAATGCATTTATTTTCAACCGAAATAATAAGGAGAGAAGTTGTTTACTGTGTCTTGGATATAATCCTATGTTTGTATTATGGTTTACTGGATTTACTGAGAAAGCCCTTTTTAAAAGATTACTTACTCGAGAGTTCGTATAACAAAGTATAGAAGAGTTGGGTTTTGTGTATTCGGGGGAGGACACTTTCTTTGTAGTATTCCTCAAATTTTTCAAAAGAGGCTCTTTGTAAGAGAGAATATCCTTCGTGTAAGCTCAAGGGAATATGAATAGTAGCCGTATTGTCTGAATTGTTTGCACCTGCTCGAGCAATCCTGTCAGCCCATTCATTTCCGGATATGAAGCAATGGGAAGGAACCCAACAAAAATTAACTGTTATACCTCTTGACATGAGGTTGTGAATAAGTACTTTAATTTCAGATATGATTTCAGCACGATTTTTTTGAATTTGTAGATTCTAAAGCTTGAAGAACTGACTTGGAATCTACACAGAAGAGAATACCATAAAAGTCAAATGATAAATCATTTATGTACTTTACGGCCATTAAATACTGCTATTAGTTCGGCTGTAAAGATAGACAGATTTGCCCCAAGATGAAGGGACTTTTCAATTTTATAAAATGGAATGACAAAGCCACAACCAGCATTATTGTTTAATAGAGAGCCATCAGTATAGACTTTTACGAAGTGACGATAACAATCATTGATATGTGATTTTGCTTCGCAAGCTAGAATATTAATGTTATCAGTTTTAGATATAGTAGTATAGTTATAATCAATTTTGGTTTGAAGAGCTCCCAGTTTGGTACGGGACTTACGGGAAAACGCACAGCAAGCTTTTTATGATTGATACCTGAAACTTGTCAGTAAGTGAGAGAAGAATATGTGAGTATCGTTTTAGTGGCTCGAATGTTTTTTTTCGCACGTTTAGGAAAAGTCTACATCAGACCTCATATCCAGTTCCGTTTGGTTAGCACTCTGAATGGTTGAGCAGCGAAGAATGTATTTAGCGCAGGCTGGTTCGCGATGGTCATCAAGAGGTAAGACACCAGCTTCATGGTATGTTCCTAAAGCTGAAGCATGAAATGGAACACCAAGGGCTAATCTAAATGCCTTAGAGTCTATACACTGAAGCTTTTTCAATAGGTACTTAGGAGCACTAAAAAATACCTCTTGTGCATATGACAATTTGGATCTAACTAAAGCAGAAGAAAGACGTATTAAACTTTTTGTTTCCTGGCCCCAACTTTGTTTGCTTATAACTTTGAGCAGATTAAGAGATTTTCTTGCTTGATTTATTATATGTTCCACGTGAAAATTCCAAGAAAGATTTGACATAAGATGCACACCAAGGAATTTAATCTCAGAAGTGTAGCTCAATGCAGTATCATGTACTTTGAAGTTAGGAGTATTGTGAGCAGACCCTCCTGCATCAAATAACATCATACGGGATTTTTCAGCCGACAGGCATAAGCCATTATCAGACATGAAGTTCGCAATGTTGTTTAACTCTCTTTGATATATTCTTCTAATGTAATTAACAGATCTTTTTATGTGTTCTTTTTTAATGTGGCGTTCAACCATAAGCGGATGTCATCCGCATACTGAATTAAGCTAAAGTTCTTTGAAATGCATTTAGGTAAATCATTAGTTAAAATATTAAAGAGAAGAGGGGCGATCACAGAGCCTTGAGGGATACCCATATCTAGTAATCTTTAGGATGAATAAGTATTACCAATTCTTGTCTGAATACTTCTGTTGGTCAGGAATGTTTTAACAAATTTATAAATATGACCAGAGAGACCTATAGTTTTTAATTTATATAAAAGCCTATCATGCCAAACTTGATCAAATGCCTTGTTGATATCGAAAAATGTGGCGAGAACGTTTTGTCTTCTAGCAAACTGGTGTTTACTTTGCGTAGTTAGCTTTACAAGATGATCAATAGTAGACCTGCCCTTTCTAAAAACAGCCTGGTCTGCAGGGATAATGCCATTTTTTTTCACAATAGTATGTCAATCTGTTTGAGAACAGTTATCTCCATTAGTTTACAGACATGAGATGTGAGAGCTATAGGTCGATAACTATTTGTGTTTGTCATTGATTTTCCATTCTTTAAAATGGGAACAATAATTGAGTCTCTCCATATGGAAGGTATGTTCCCTTCAATCCAACATTTATTGATAATTTCATGTAAAAGTAAAACAAAATTTTGTGGTATATGTTTAAACATTTCATTAGAAATGGCATCTAAACCAACAGACGTTTTCTTATTAGACAATGAAGAAATAGCAGAGTGTAATTCCTGAAAAGTAATATCAGCATTTAGATAATGATCATTATTTTCGTCAGGATCAGCGTACATTTCTTCGTTAGATTGGTTTTCCCTCATAGCTCTGCATTTGTCTGATAAACTACAGAAGGAACTGTTTTTTGGAAAACATGTCAGCAAATGATTCTGCTTTTTGATATGCCGAAGGAAATTTTTCAGTTCATATTATGATTGGATATGCAGTGTGTGTGTGTGTGTGTGTGTGTGTGTGTGTGTGTGTGTGTGTGTGTGTGTGTGTGTGTATCAGTTTGTGTATGCAAGCCTGTGCATATGTGTGTGTGTTGGGGGTTTGTGGGGGTGTGTTGGGGGGAGTGTGGGGGGGGAGTGTAAACAGTCTATTTCTTTTGCCCTGACTCACTCACACAGTCAAATTTCGAAGTGGAAAGCAGAGAACATTGCCGACATGTTTTTATTCAAATTTGTTCATTTCTGTAAACGTTACATGAACGACAAAGTGCAGTAGAATGGTTTGTTTTTTTAAACGCAATTTTAAGCACATTTTACAGTGGATCATATATAAACACAAATTTCCACACTCAATTGAAAATGAAACTGTAACTCAGCTCATTCTGAGTGAAGACAATAGTGCAAGGTAATAGGGAAATGTTAAACTTGTGTGCAGTTTTCATACTTTCACCAGAATATTTCACTAAAAGAATAGATATGATTGCCAGACACAATCAATAAAAAGACAATGCAGGAAAATTATTCGTGGATGATGCTGAAAATGTCGTTTGTAAAAAACAAACAAACAACACAAACGAACAACAGCCGTTTGCATGTTGAATAAAAATGTAGTGGTGGTGGACAGATGAAAATGAGACAAAAAAAAAAAAATCATACGCTTCCTCCCTCTTGGAACTGTGTGCATCAAAGCAAAGTTAAATCATAATCACACATCTTTGTTATCTTTTATGGCTGCAGTAGGATAGTTGCCCATTTGATACATAAACTGGACTTGAAACGAGCATAATCTGTTTAATTTTACAAGTTGTAATGGACAAATTCCAGACCACTGAACATAAATGTGATAAGTAACCTATCTTCATTTCTAAACATGTTGAATGCTCAGACAAGTTAATGATCCTCACCTGCAAAATATTGTTTTAAAATTGCTACACGTTTTTTTCTTCAGTAGAGTCTAGATAGATAGATAGACAGACAGACAGACAGACAGACAGATAGATAGATAGATAGAAGACAGACAGACAGACAGACAGACAGACAGAAAGACAGAGAAACAAACAGAGAGAGAGAAGTGAGAGAGAGAGAGAGAGAGAGAGAGAGAGAGAGAGAGAGAGAGAGCCGGTGGGGGGTGGGGGTGGTGTTAGTAAATAAGTTAGCAGACTTGTCTTTATCTCTTCGTTAAAGTGTTCCTCAAAACGACGTGTGTCAGTCTGCCATCTTGATGAGCAAAATAGAACGTCATCAAAAGTGCAGGAATAATCACTGAAAGCGTAATAATAGTTTATCGTTTTAAACCAAAGAGGAACGGGATATAAAGCGTCCGTCGTTTTGTAAAGCGCTTTACAAAACGGCGGGGGCTTAAGCCGCCGATTTTGTAAAGCACCCGCCGATTTCTAAGCAGCGCTTACAAATCGACGGGGCCTAGCCCGCCGAGTTGTAAGCGCTCTACAAATCAGCGCTGCTTACAAACCGGCGGGTTACAGTACCTGCAAGAACAGGTCCCCGGGGGGGGGGGACGGACGCTTTGTTTTAACAAAGACATCTCCCTTTCCTACCTGCTGGAATCCGAGAGGCCAATAGGGCGCACTGGACTTTGCAGCATGGGTCTACCTTGGCGGAAACGTCACCAAACCTGTCGTGCCAATCGTCTGCTTTTCACTCTGTCTCTAGAACACCCCCCCCCCCCCCCCCCCCCCCCCCCCCCCCACACACACACACACACACACGCTCACACAAACACAGACACACAGACAGACAGACAGACACACACCACACACACACACACACACACACACACACACACACACACACACACGCACGCACGCACGCACACACACTCAAGACAAACCTTTGTGAACCATACCTTTAAAATCGCAAAGACAAAAGTCCCGCGACAAACGAACAAAGGAAAAGGAAGCAGAGAGGAGCGATGGGGTGGGGGGGGTGGGGGGGGGGTGGGGGTGGGCAGGGCATGTTACAGTCGGTGGTTAAAAAAAAACACACACAACACACACACACACACAACACACACACACGTACACACACACACACACACACACACACGTACACACGTACACACACACACACACACACACACACACGCGCGCGCGCGCATTAAGACACTTTAAAAAATAAAATAAAATAAGAGTACGCTGTCTGTCATTCTGTTAAATGCGTTGTCAGTTTAAAACAAAAAAAAAAAAAAAGAAAAAAAGAAATCCACCAACTCTGGTTTCTAAGGACAGCTACTGTGTCGCTAACGGAGCTACTAAACGCAACCATCGCCACCGATGTATACAAAACGTCTCAACTGCAAACTCAACTCTGACGAAGATCCGAGTTTAGATTAGAACCGATCAGCGCATCTTCTTCTCCCTAAAATAGCGGGCACCTTCTTCTCCCTAAAAAAAAAAAAAAAAAGCGGGCACCTTCTTCTCTCTAAAAAAAAAGCG
>JADBJO010000453.1:601812-605631 GCA_016801955.1 Conus betulinus
TTGAGCGACACTGTAGACACTGTAGACACTGCCCATTGACTTGGACGACACTGTAGACATTGTAGACCTGTAGACACCGTAGACGCTGCCCAGTGACTTGGACGACATTGTAGACACTGTAGACACCGTAGACACTGCCCAGTGACTTGGACGACACTGTAGACACTGGACACTGTAGACAATGTAGACACTGCCCAGTGACTTGGACGACACTGTAGACACTGTAGACACTGCAGACAATGTAGACACTGTAGACACTGCCGGTGACTTGGGCGACACTGTAGACACTGCCCAGTGACTAGGACGATACTGTAGACACTGCCCATTGACTTGGACGACACTGTAGACATTGTAGACACTGCCAGTGTGACTTGGACGACACTGTAGACACTGTAGACACTGTGCCCAGTGACTTGGGCGACACTGTAGATACTGTAGTCAGTGCCACTGTGACTTGGGACACACTGTAGACGCTGTAGTCACTGTAGACACTGCCCAGTGTAGGGCGACACTGTAGACACTGCCCATTGACTTGGACGACACTGTAGACACTGTAGACACTGTAGACAATGTAGACACTGCCCAATGACCAGGGCGACACTGTAGACACTGTAGGCACTGCCCAGTGAGTAGGGCGACACTGTAGACACTGTAGACACTGCCCAGTGATCCGGCCATACTTTTAGAGAGCTTGCTGTGATCCAGCATCAGCAGGACTCTCTTCCCTTCCCTCCCTCCCCTCCCTACTCTAACACCCACACCGCATGTCTGCTCCTCACCATCACGACGACGACGATGATGACGACGACGACATTCATAGCCAGATAAGAATAGGTTCACCCAGTCTGCATAAAAAAGTCTCAAACTCTGTGGCCCTTCAGGCCCTGCTCTCATGGTCACCTCAGTTTTGAGGTCCTCTCCACGTCTGTGGCCTTGGTTTGATTCCGTCGGGGTCACCGGTGTCGGCGAGTCCATGGGGGCTATCGTTGGATGGACGTGGTGGCGCCTTCCGGAGGGAGAGCTCATTCACGCCGGCTGGATCCACGACTAAGCAATTGTTGTCGTCAGTAGGGGGCTTAGTAGGGGTGGTGTCCTGCGTGTGTTGGATCAGAACAGGCGCCGCTGAACACAACAGAAGTGACTCGGCAGCAGTGCAGTGTCTCCTCCGGTGGGTTGCTGCTTGACGACTTGACATTGCTTCCTGCGGATTGTCGGTGCCGGGACTGCGGCGGGACTGACCGGGCTGTGGCTGTGGACGGGATGTCGGAATGAGCGTCGTAGGTGCACTGCCACTGAGGTAGCACGGAACATAGGACAAAAAGAGGGGTTCACCATACCAACATTCCCAGAGCTGTCAACTACAAACACCCTCCCTACCCTCCTTCCCCCAACCCATGGCCACAACACACCCCTCCCCATAACTCTCTTCACAACCCATGCCCACACACCCCTCCCCATAACTCACTTCACACAACCCGTGCCCACCACACACCCCTCCCCATAACTCTCTTCACACAACCCGTGCCCACCACACCCCTCCCCATAACTCACTTCACACAACCCGTGCCCACCACACCCCACCCCCATAATCCCTCCCATAACTCTATTCACACAACCCATGCCCACCACACCCCTCCCCATAACTCTCTTCACACAACCCGTGCCCACCCACACTCACTTCCCCTCCCCATAACTCTCTTCACACAACCCGTGCCCACCACACCCCTCCCCATAACTCTCTTCACACAACCCGTGCCCACCACACCCCTCCCCATAACTCTCTTCACACAACCCGTGCCCACCACACCCCTCCCCATAACTCTCTTCACACAACCCGTGCCCACCACACCCCTCCCCATAACTCTCTTCACACACAACCCTGTGCCCAACACACCCCCTCCCCATAACTCACTTCACAACCCATGCCCACCACACCCCTCCCCATAACTCACTTCACAACCTGTGCCCACCACACCCCTCCCCATAACTCACTTCACAACCTGTACCCACCACATCCCTCCCCATAACTCACTTCACACAACCCGTGCCCCACCACACCCCTCCCCATAACTCACTTCACACAATCTGTACCCACCACACCCCTCCCCATAACTCACTTCACACACAACCTGTACCCACCACACCCCTCCCCATAACTCACTTCACACAACCTGTACCCACCACCACCCCTCCCCATAACTCACTTCACACAACCTGTACCCACTACATCCCTCCCCATAACTCTCTTCACACAACCCGTGCCCACCACACCCCTCCCCATAACTCACTTCACACAATCTGTACCCACCACCACACACCCCTCCCATAACTCACTAACTCACTTCACACACCTGTACCCACCACACCCTCCCCATAACTCACTTCACACAACCTGTACCCACCACACACCCCTCCCCATAACTCACTTCACACAACCCATGCCCACCACACCCCTCCCCATAATTCACTTCACAACCTGTGCCCACCACACCCCTCCCCATAACTCCCTTCACAACCCATCCCCCCCCCCCCCAACTCACTTCCTCTTTTCTGCCCAGTGCTTCCCTGTCTGTCTGTCGGGGGGGGGTCGGGGGGGGGGGGGGGGGGGGGGGGGGGGCGGGGGGGGGGGGGGCGGAATAGCTCAGTGGTGGAACTCCGGACTCGTAATCTTGGTGATCCCGGGATTGCGGGTTCGAATCTCCGCCAGGCCATTTCAGCACAGGCGGATTTTTTTTTTTCCTCGGAGTTAACATTGGTTCTAACTCCGTTTCCCATGCAGTCCTTTAAGTGAGACTATAAACCGAGGTTCCGTGTCAGAACGCACACCTAACATCTGTCACACACACATCTGTCACACACATCTGTCACACACATCTGTCACACACATCTGTCCCTTTCTGTTCTCTCAACTTAGTATCTCTCTCTGAACTGCCGCCCCCTCCCTCTCTCTCTGTCTCTCTGTCTCTGTCTGTCTGTCTGTCTCTGTCTGTCTGTCTGTCTCTCTCTCTCTCTCTCTCTCTCTCTCTCTCTCTCTCTCTCTCTCTCTCTCTCTTGTCCCTACATCTGAAAAAAAAAGTGTATCTTCAGTTTCCCTCTCTTTGTCCCATCCTTGTCTGTAGAAACTGATCGTCTTTGTTTTCAACTCTACTCTCTTTCTTCTCTCCCCACCCCCCACCCCCACTCCCCAACCACAATCCCACCCCCCCCCCCCTTTTTTCAAATTGAATATGATAGTTGTCGCACTCTCCCTTCTTTGAAGCTCTGGTGGTTTTTTTTTTTTATTTATTTATTTTTTCTTCATTTTACTCACACTCTGTCTTCAGTCACTCTCTCTTCTTTCAAACTCCGTTTTTCTAAATTCAGCTGCGCTATCGCTTCTGTTCCCCCCCCCCCCCCCCTCCCTCCCCCCCACCTCCCTTCCCTCCCCCTCCCCCCATTCTTTCTCTTCACTACAGCTCTCTTTCGGTCCTTCGCTTTTCTTTCAAATTCTCTCTCTCTCTCTCTCTCTCTCTCTCTCTCTCTCTCTCTCTCTCTCTCTCTCTCTTCTCTCTCTCTCTCTCTCTCCCCACCTTTTTCTCTCTCTCTCTCTGTTTCTCTGTCCTCTCCCTCTCTCTCTCTCTCTCTCTCTCTCTCTCTCTCTCTCTCACTCACTCACTCTCTCTTTCCCTCTCTTCCAGGCATTGATTGTCTCTGTTCTTTTGTGTTAACCATTTCCTCTTTCTATTTATAGCGTTTATGCATGTTTACTTCTATTCTAGATTAGTTTTGCTGATGTTGTTATTGCATTTTTCTATATATTTCCCTTTATTGAGGGCCGGA
>JADBJO010000453.1:610000-625000 GCA_016801955.1 Conus betulinus
GGAAATCTTCACGTAACAAATACAGGTAACTTGTGTTTGACTGGATAAAAGGAAATCTTCACGTAACAAATACAGGTAACTTGTGTTTGACTGGATGAAAGGAAATCTTCACGTAACAAATACAGGTAACTTGTGTTTGACTGGATGAAAGGAAATCTTCACGTAACAAATACAGGTAACTTGTGTTTGACTGGAATAAAAGGAAATCTTCACGTAACAAAACAGGTACAGTGTTTGACTTGATGAAAGGAATCTGGACTGTAAAAGGAAAGGTAACTTGTGTTTCACGTAATCTTCACGTAACAAACACAGGTAACTTGTGTTTGACTGAATAAAAGGAAATCTTCACGTAACAAATACAGGTAACTTGTGTTTGACTGGATGAAAGGAAATCTTCACGTAACAAACACAGGTAACTTGTGTTTGACTGAATAAAAGGAAATCTTCACGTAACAAATACAGGTAACTTGTGTTTGACTGATGTGAAATGAAATCTTCACGTAACAAATACAGGTAACTTGTGTTTGACTGATGTGAAATGAAATCTTCACGTAACAAATACAGGTAACGTCTGTTTGACTGATGTCACAGGAAATCTTCATGTAACAAATATAGACAACATGTGGTTTGACTGATGTGAAAGGAAATCTTCACGTAACAAATACAGGTAACTTCTGTTTGACGATGTGAAAGGAGATCTTCACGTAACAAATACAGGTAACTTGTGTTTGACGGATGTGAAAGGAAATCTTCATGTAACAAATATAGACAACATGTGTTTGACGGATGTGAAAGGAGATCTTCACGTAACAAATACAGGTAACTTGTGTTTGACGGATGTGAAAGAACATCTTCAACATAGGGAGAAAAGCAGGATAAAGAAGAGGCTCCTGTTCAAATTCTGGATTTAAGTACAAAGAACTTTGCAGAGATTTTAATGCAGTCAAATATACTGTCAGGTTTTAACCGTGAGACGTGTGTCACAGAGAACATATTCTCTTGATAAGATCATGCCACATGCACTGGAACAATTGTCTGTTAAGAAAATTTTGAAGGTCATTCCAAAGATGTGTTGAAACGCCGGATGGGAAAAAAATAAATGATCAGTAATTCCCTTGTCAAACTTACAACAAAAAATGCAAAATTTTTTTCCCACAATATTCGTTTTTTTTTTCGAGCACACTATTTGTTGCCAGGGTGTTGTAAATTCATTTCGTTTAAAATCATTTCAGTTTTAGTTTCTTTCGTGTTTTTTGTGTATTTGAAGAAAGATGTGAAAGTTCTGTACAAAGGAAACCGGTCTCTTTGTGGGATATGTTCATTCCAGTTTTGCCATCGGCGATTAATAAGCCTTTGGTGAAACTGATGCAGAAAACGAACTGACATTTCACCCCTTGATTTAATCACACCATTCCAAACCCATTCTCAAATATTTCTCGAATCCTTGAAAACCCATGTGTACCGACCATTCGAGTCTCGCCATATCAGCATCTCGTAAACTTTCGCCGGCAATTTGTTTCCATCCATATGTAAAATATTTAAGCTAATATCTGATACACAGTCTCACCATATCAGCATCTCGTAAGCTTTCACTGGCAATCTATTTCCATCCGTATGCAATATATTTAAGCCAGCATCTAATATACTGGACAGACGTATTTACGTAAGAATAGTGGCGGATCCTGTTTCTCCCATACACTAAATCATTCAGCGTTTTAAACTGTACTCATAAACATACAAGTACAAGTGGAGAGAGAGAGAGAGAGAGAGAGGAGAGAGAGAGAGAGAGAGAGAGAGAGAGAGACAGAGAGAGAGAGAGAGACAGAGAGAGAGAGAGGAGAGAGAGAGAGAGCACCACCACCATCATCAACAACAGCTGTTACGCTAATTAGCATTTTGGGAAAAAATATGAAACTAACTTTTCATACAATATTTAAGCTGTTCACGTATCTAAAAGAAAATTAAAAAAAAAACACTACGCCCCCAAAACAAACAAAACAAACAAACAACAAAAAAACACAGTAAGCATGATCTTTGGAAGTTTACAAATTCACACAGACCGGGGAAATGTTGAAAGAAGTCAACCAGTCGATACAGTCATACGCTCAAAGTCAAACCGAACTCGTCAACCAAGGACACTGCATAGCATTCGGTCGTTTCCATCCGGGGTGCAAGGGAAACAAACACATAAACAAAACAATGCTCAGCAAGCCTACACCGCTGAAGGGATAACTTACTTCCCTTGAATCGTAGGCTGTTTCCTCTCCACTGGACAATCATTATTCTGGAGTTCTGCAGGTGGTTTTGCGGATGACATATAAATTCGTCCAGAGAGAGGAGAGAGAGAGAGAGAGAGAGAGAGAGAGAGAGAGAAACTACGGGTCCAGGGTTCGAATCTCTCTTGAAGCACGTTTCTTTCGCGTGTGACAGTCTCTTTGTTTGTTTGTTTGATTGTTGTTGTTGTTGTGTGTGTTGCGTTGTTGTTATGTTGTTGTTGTTGTTGTTGTTGTGTTCTTCTTCTTCTTCTTCTTCTTCTTTTTGCCGTCTGTCTCTCTCTCCCTCTCTCCCTCCCTCCTCTCCCTCTATCTCTCTCTCTCTGCCGTCCCCTTCACTCCCTTCTCTCTCTCTTCTCTCTCTCTCTCTCTCTCTCTCTCTCTCTCTCTCTCTCTCTCTCTCTCTCTCTTCCCCCACTTTTCTCTCTCTCTGGCCTGGTCATCTTACACCTGCAAAAATCTCAGCGACTAGCATTGACTTCAAGAGGAAGTTGGGGAGAACAGTCCTGACACAACAAAAAACAATTCCAGAGCTTCGTTAACCAACAACGACAACAACAACAAACACCAACAACAACAACAACAACAACACTCTGGCAGCAAACCACGGCTTAAAGAATAAAACTGGAGGGTGGGGGGAGGGGGGAGAGATGGAGAGGGGGGG
This sequence comes from Conus betulinus, assembly GCA_016801955.1. Classification (NCBI taxonomy): domain Eukaryota; kingdom Metazoa; phylum Mollusca; class Gastropoda; order Neogastropoda; family Conidae; genus Conus; species Conus betulinus. Next base: position 612,938 of record JADBJO010000453.1, read on the forward strand.
TGGGGTGAATATATCTTTCCTATTTCCACTGTCGTGTCGTTTTTTTTGTGACAACAACAACATTAACAACATCAAGGCGGGAGGAGGGTTAGAGATGGAGATGGGGGTGGGATGGGATCAATATCACAGTATAAGCAGGTAAGGACACTGTCATCAGATAAGGACAGTGTCATCAGGTAAGGACAGTGTCATCAGGACAGTGTCATCATCAGGTAAAGGACAGTGTCATCATCAGTAAGGACAGTGTCAGCAGGTAAGGACAGTGTGTCATCATTAGGTAAGGACAGTGTCATCATCAGGTAAGGACAGTGTCATCAGGTAAGGACAGTGTCATTTTCAGGTAAGGACAGAGTGTCACCAGGTAAGGACAGTGTCATCATCAGGTAAGGACAGTGTCATCATCAGGTAAGGACAGAGTGTCATCAGGTAAGGACAGTGTGTCATCAGGTAAGGACAGTGTCATCATCAGGTAAGGACAGAGTGTCATCAGGTAAGGACAGTGTGTCATCAGGTAAGGACAGTGTCATCATCAGGTAAGGACAGACTTCCATCAGGTAAGGACAGTGTGTCATCAGGTAAGGACAGTGTGTCATCAGGTAAGGACAGGACAGTGTGTCATCAGGTAAGGACAGTGTGTCATCAGGTAAGGACAGAGTGTCATCAGGTAAGGACAGTGTGTCATCAGGTAAGGACAGTGTCATCATCAGGTAAGGACAGAGTGTCATCAGGTAAGGACAGTGTGTCATCAGGTAAGGACAGTGTCATCATCAGGTAAGGACAGACTTCCCATCAGGTAAGGACAGTGTGTCATCAGGTAAGGACAGTGTCAACAGCTAAGGAGAGTGTCATCATCAGGTAAGGACAGTGTCATCATCAAGTAAGGACAGTGTCATGAGGTAAGGACAGAGTGTCATCAGGTAAGGACAGTGTCATCAGGTAAGGACAGTGTCATCAGGTAAGGACAGTGTCATCAGGTAAGGACAGGTAAGAGAGTGTCATCAGGTAAGGACAGTGTATCATCAGGTAAGGACAGTGTCATCAGGTAAGGACAGACAGTGTCATTTTCAGGTAAGGGTAGAGTGTCATCAGGTAAGAACAGTGTCATCATCAGGTAAGGACAGAGTGTCATCAGGTAAGGACAGAGTGTCATCAGATAAGGACAGTGTCATCATCAGGTAAGGGCAGTGTCATCATCAGGTAAGGACAGAATGTCATCATCAGGTAAGGACAGTGTCATCAGTAAGGGTAGTGTCACAGGTAAGGACAGTGTCATCATCAGGTAAGGACAGTGTCATCATCAGGTAAGGACAGTGTCATCATCAGGTAAGGACAGTGTCATCATCAGGTAAGGACAGAATGTCATCATCAGGTAAGGACAGTGTCATCAGTAAGGGTAGTGTCACGGTAAGGACAGTGTCATCATCAGGTAAGGACAGTGTCATCATCAGGTAAGGACAGTGTCATCATCAGGTAAGGACAGAATGTCATCATCAGGTAAGGACAGTGTCATCAGTAAGGGTAGTGTCACAGGTAAGGACAGTGTCATCATCAGTAAGGACAGTGTCATCATCAGGTAAGGACAGTGTCATCATCAGGTAAGGACAGTGTCATTATCAGGTAAGGACAGTGTCATCATCAGGTTAGGACAGTGTCATCATCAGAAAGGACAGTGTCATCAGGTAAGGACAGTGTCATCAGGTAAGGACAGTGTCAACAGGTAACGACAGTGTCATCATCAGGTAAGCACAGTGTCATCTTCAGGTAAGGACAGTGTCAGCAGGTAAGAACAGTGTCATCATCAGGTAAGGACAGATTGTCATCAGGTAAGGACAGTGTGTCATCAGGAAAGGACAGTGTCATCATCAAGTAAGGACAGAGTGTCATCGGGTAAGGACAGTGTCATCATCAGGTAAGGACAGATTGTCATCAGGTAAGAACAGTGTCAACAGGTAAGGAGAGTGTCATTATCAGGTAAGGGACAGTGTCATCAGGTAAGGACAGTGTGTCATCAGGTAAGGACAGTGTCATCATCAGGTAAGTGACAGATCATCAGGTAAGGACAGTGTCATCAGGTAAGGACAGAGTCAAAGGTAAGGACAGAGTGTCATCAGGTAATTACAGTGTCATCAGGCAAGAGTGTGTCATCAGGTAAGGACAGTGTCATCAGGTGAAGGACACAGTGTGTCATCAGGTAAGGACAGTGTCATCAGGTAACAGTGTCATCATCAGGTAAGGACAGTGTCATCAGGTAAGGACAGTGTCATCAAGGTCAGAACTGTGTCATCAGGTAAGGACAGTGTCAGAGGTAAGGACAGTGTCATCAGGTAAGGACAGTGTGTCATCAGGTAAGGGACAGTCATCAGGTAAGGACAGTGACACATCAGGTAAGGACAGTGTCGTCATCAGGTAAGGACAGTGTCATCAGACAGTGTCAGAGGTAAGGACAGTGTCATCAGGTCAGACAGTGTGTCATGAGGTAAAGAGAGTGTCATCAGGTAAGGACAGTGTCATCATCAGGTAAGGACAGTGTCATCATAAGGTAAGGACAGTGTCATCATCAGGTATGGACAGTGTCATCATCAGGTAAGGACAGTGTGTCATCATCAGTCAGGACAGTGTCCATCATCAGGTAAGGACAGTGTCATCAGGTAAGGACATGTGTTATCAGGTCATTAAGGACAGGACAGTGTCATCAGGTTAGGACAGTGTCAGATAAGGACAGTGTCATCAGGAAAGGACAGTGTCATCAGGTAAGGACAGTGTCAACAGGTAAGGACAGTGTCATCATCAGGTAAGCACAGTGTCATCTTCAGGTAAGGACAGTGTCATCATCAGGACAAGAACCAGGTCAGGACAGGTAAGAACAGTGTCAGTCATCAGGTAAGGACAGATGTGTCATCATCAGGTAAGGACAGGTAAGGTAAGGACAGTGTGTCATCCGGAAAGGACAGTGTCATCATCAATTTAAGGACAGAGTGTCATCAGGTAAGGACAGTGTCATCAGGTAAGGACAGTGTGTCATCAGGTAAGAACAGTGTCATCAGGTAAGGACAGAGTGTCATCATCAGGTAAGGACAGTGTGTCATCACCTGTTCTCAACAATCTGCTCTAAACCACCTCTCAAACACTCCGCTCTAAACCACCTCTCAAACACTCCACTCTAAACCACCTCTCAAACACTCCACTCTAAACCACCTCTCAAACACTCCGCTCTAACCACCTCTCAAACACTCTGCTCTAAACCACCTCTCAAACACTCCGCTCTAAACCACCTCTCAAACACTTTGCTCTAAACCTGTTCTCAAACACTCTGCACTAAACCTGTTCTCAAACACTTTGCTCTAAACCACCTCTCAAACACTTTGCTCTAAACCACCTCTTTAATACTTTTGCTCTAAACCACCTCTCAAACATTGCTCTAAACCACCTCTCAAACACTTTGCTCTAAGCCACCTCTTTAAACACTTTGCTCTAAACCACCTCTCAAACACTTTGCTCTAAACCACCTCTCAAACACTTTGCTCTAAACCACCTCTCAAGCACTTCGCTCGAAACCTGTTCTCAAACACTGCTCTAAACCACCTCTCAAACACTTTGCTCTAAACCACCTCTCAAGCACTTTGCTCTAAACCACCTCTCAAACACTCTGCTCTAAACCACCTCTCAGACACTTTGCTCTTGCTCTGAACCACCTCTTTAACACTTTGCTCTAAACCACCTCTCAAGCTCTTTGCTCTAAACCACCTCTCAAGCACTTTGCTCTAAACCACCTCTCAAACACTTTGCTCTAAACCACCTCTCAAACACTTTGTTCTAAACCACCTCCCAAACACTTTGCTCTAAACCTGTTTCTCAAACACTGCTCTAAACCACCTCTCAAACAATCTGCTCTAAACCACCTCTCAAACACTCTGCTCTAAACCACCTCTCAAACAATCTGCTTTAAACCACCTCTCAAACACCCTGCTCTAAACCACTTCTTACACGCTACTCTTCCACCAGCCTTGGAGCATTCTACTCGAAAGGTTCAGCTCTCTACTCCTGGCCATAGTCACAATGTCCACAGTAAACCGGTAGACAGTAAACCTGTGAACAAAGTACCTTCAGATATCTTTTCATCGTGTGGAATACTCTCCCTTGTGAAGCGGAAGTGTGGCCAGTTCCGGTGACCAGTTTTTGCCATAGTGGAGGCGTCGCTCTCTCATGCAAGGTTTTCTGGGAGTGTACCAAGCGCTTCTGTCACGTGACCTAGAAAATGTTACCATGGACATGTGAAAGTTTGGTCGATACACACGCCTGTGAATGTTTTGGTTGAATTTAGCAACGACCACGCTAAGTTTTCTAGTAAAAAAAAAAAAAGGTAAAACGTCGCTTCGTTTTACTTTAAATGAAGTATTATCATGAGAGCACGGTGCTATTATTTCCAGATCGTAGAAGCTTACTATCGTCTTATTTGAAGAACAGATTTTTGAACTGTAATTATGCGCTTACATGCATGCAGATATTATGGGGGAAAAAAATGGAGAAACAGGAGTGTAAACAGGTAGTCACAAATTCCTTCGTCCTTATGGTCCTTATGAAAACGGTTTAGTAAAACAGTTACACAAAGCTATGGAATGAGAGGGGGGGGGGGGGGGGATGGAGAGGAAGGTGATTGGAATCATGAAATTTATAGATTTTCAATTGTACTACTTGAACAATATGAGCGGAGTCAAATGTCGTCTGGTGACCCTATGTCAGACACTGGCCTGCTGGTAACAATGGAATCACCATGTGTCTAACATAGCACCATGGGCCTGGTGGTAATAATGGGATCACCATGTCTAACATAGCACACTGGCCTGCTGGTAACAATGGGATCACCATGTCTAACATAGCACACTGGCCTGGTGGTAACAAATGGAATCACCATGTCTAACATAGCACACTGGCCTGGTGGTAATAATGGGATCACCATGTCTAACATAGCACACTGGCCTGGTGGGTAACAATGGGATCACCATATCTAACATAGCACACTGGCCTGCTGGTAACAATGGGATCACCATGTCTAACATAGCACCATGGCCTGGTGGTAACAATGGGATCACCATGTCTAACACAGCACACTGGCCTGGTGGTAATAATGGAATCACCATGTCTAACACAGCACACTGGCCTGGTGGTAATAATGGAATCACCCATGTCTAACATAGCACCATGGCCTGGTGGTAATAATGGGATCATCATGTCTAACATAGCACATGGCCTGGTGGTAATAATGGGATCATCATGTCTAACATAGCACCATGGCCTGGTGGTAACAATGGGATCACCATGTCTAACATAGCACCAGACATTGCCTGGTGGTAATAATGGGATCACCATGTCTAACATAGCACCATGGCCTGGTGGTAATAATGGGATCACCATGTCTAACATAGCACCAGACATTGGCCTGGTGGTAAGAATGGGATCACCATGTCTAATATAGCACACTTGCTTGGTGGTAATAATGGGATCACCATGTCTAACACAGCACACTGTCCTGGTGGTAATAATGGGACCACCATGTCTAACATAGCACACTGGCCTGGTGGTAATAATGGGATCACCCATGTCTAGCATAGCACCAGACATTGGCCTGGTGGTAATAATGGGATCACCATGTCTAACATAGCACCAGACATTGGCCTGGTGGTAATAATGGGATCACCATGTCTAACATAGCAACACACTGACCTGCTGGTAATAATGGGATCACCATGTCTAACATAGCACCGGACATTGGCCTGGTGGTAATAATGGGATCACCATATCTAACACAGCACACTGGCCTGGTGGTAATAATGGGATCACCATGTCTAACACAGCACACTGGCCTGGTGGTAATAATGGAATCACCATGTCTAACACAGCACACTGGCCTGGTGGTAATAATGGGATCACCATGTCTAACATAGCACACTGGCCTGGTGGTAATAATGGGACCACCATGTCTAACATAGCACACTGGCCTGGTGGTAATAATGGGATCACCATGTCCAACACAGCACACTGACCTGGTGGTAATAATGGGATCACCATGTCTAACATAGCACCATGGCCTGGTGGTAATAATGGGATCACCATGTCTAACATAGCACCATGGCCTGGTGGTAATAATGGGATCACCATGTCTAACATAGCACCATGGCCTGGTGGTAATAATGGGATCACCATGTCTAACACAAGCACCATGGCCTGGTGGTAATAATGGGATCACCATGTCTAACATAGCACCATGGCCTGGTGGTAATAATGGGATCACCATGTCTAACATAGCACCATGGCCTGGTGGTAATAATGGGATCACCATGTCTAACATAGCACACTGACCTGCTGGTAATAATGGAATCACCATGTCTTAACATAGCACACTGACCTGCTGGTAATAATGGAATCACCATGTCTAACATAGCACACTGGCCTGGTGGTAATAATGGGATCACCATGTCTAACATAGCACCATGGCCTGGTGGTAATAATGGGATCACCATGTCTAACATAGCACCATGGCCTGTGTAACAATGGGATCACCATGTCTAACATAGCACACTGACCTGCTGGTAATAATGGAATCACCATGTCTAACACAGCACACTGGCCTGGTGGTAATAATGGGATCACCATGTCTAACATAGCACCAGACATTGGCCTGGTGGTAATAATGGGATCACCATGTCTAACACATAGCACACTGGCTTGGTGGTAATAATGGGATCACCATGTCTAACATAGCACCATGGCCTGGTGGTAATAATGGGATCACCATGTCTAACATAGCACCAGACATTGGCCTGTGGTAATAATGGAATCACCATGTCTAACATAGCACACTGGCCTGGTGGTAATAATGGGATCACCATGTCTAACATAGCACCATGGCCTGGTGGTAATAATGGGATCACCATGTCTAACATAGCACACTGGCTTGGTGGTAATAATGGGATCACCATGTCTAACATAGCACCATGGCCTGGTGGTAATAATGGGAACACCATGTCTAACATAGCACCATGGCCCGGTGGTAATAATGGGATCACCATGTCCAACACAGCACACCGCCTGATCTCCGATGCAGTCCCCGGGGGTCGGCTGCACTATAAACAACGTCAGTTGAAAGAAGTGTCCTCACCACCATGGAGAAGAAATCATAGTCTGTCCCCACCCTCCTCCCCCGCCCCTCCCTCCCCCACTTAGAAGTGTGTGTGTGTGTGTGTGTGTGTGTGTGTGTGTGTGTGTGTGTGTGTGTGTGTGTGTGTGTGTGTGTGCCTGCGTGCGTGCGTGTGTGTATGTGCGTGTGTGTGTGTGTGTGTGTCACTTCCGTGTCATTCTGATGGTCGGCTGAAATTTTGAGAGCACCGCCTCTTTTCTTGTTTTGTATTAGTTTTTTTTCCTTAACTTTATACTTGAAACTTTAGCCATCAAGTAGTAGTATTCCGGACTTCAGTTTATGCTGCTTTTTTATTTTTGACCAAGTGAGTGGTCTAATTTCAATTATTTTAGTTTTGAACTGACCGTGCCAGAATGTCGGATGAGGCCTCTACTTCTTCAGCGCAGTGGCGGGATTCTAGTTTGGACAGTGTTGTACAGAAACTGGTGAGGGAGTCGACAGCAGGAGTGTGCGAAGAGGTGCAGCAAAGCATTTTGCACAGACTGAATGCCACCAAACCGTGACAGCAGAAGAACAGCGGCAAGAAAACGCCTAAAGGAAAAAAAAAAATCAGAACCAGACTGACGTCAATGTTGACAGTGACGTTACTGCAATGCGCGTCGCCGAAATTCTAGTTCCAGTGATTGCCAAACAAACGGAAAGTTTGTTTGTAAAGGGGTTTGGAGAGGGTAATCACTAGAGTGATGATGGACACTGACCTCAAGAAAAACATGGAAATTCTGCAACCAGTGCAAAAATCAAACCTTCAGCTGCACTACTCTCTTGACCGCCAGGAGCAATGTACCAGGCGGGAAACAGTGCGGATCGTCAATCTGCCTGAAGAAGACGAGGAGAACCTCGATCAGAAGGTAACAACGCGTGTCCAAGAGGCAGGGTGTGAAATAAAGGCCTCGGACGTATCCGTTGTTCATAGGAACGGGAAGAAGATTAGTGGCAGGTGCAGGCCTGTGCTGGTAGTTTTCTTTCTCGACGTGTGAAAGGTGAGGTCATGAGAAAGAAGAAGGAGCTGCATAAGATAGAAAAATACAAGCGAGTCTGTCTGCACGACGACCTGACTGTCCTTCGCAGCAGGCTTCTTCAATTGGTGAAGAAGTCCGACAAAGTGGACAAGGTGTACACCACTCCTGATGGCAGACTTCGGTGTGAGCTGAAGAAGATTCCTGGTCAGGAGCGGGCGCAAGTTGTGATGGTGGACAGCCCTGACGACCTCTTCAAGTTGGACGTCGACGTGGATTTCAAGTTCCTTGGGCTGCAGCACCTCCTTGTCTGTGAGCCATAGGGGTCTGCTGGAGGACGCGGTGATGTACACCCGTATTCAAGCATTGGCAGTGTTGCTAGTTTTGAATTGTGCTTTAAGTTTTTTCTGATTCTAAATGTAGATTGCCTTTCCTGTCCCTGAATGTTTGTGTGACTAAGAAGTCGTTTTGCAGTTTAAAAAATTTACGAACTATATTTCCCAGTTTGACGTACTAACATTCACCGAAAGTAGAACTGATGCACAAGACTCTGACTATTTAGCGGGCTGCTTTTGTAATCTTGGTTACTCTATTGCTTTGTTTTAGTCGAAAATATCTTTCGTATCAGAGATCCGGTGCATAGCAATTGCCTATAAAAAAAAAAAATAAAAAAAAACATATGAAAATTTCATTCAGTTATTGGAACCTGAAACCAGTGGTGATAGTGACGGTGTTTTGTGGTTAAAAATCAACAAATTGCTGACAGGTTATGATAAAGATCTGCTCGTCGGTTCAGTTTATATTCCTCCAGAGGGAGCTGCTTATGGTTCAGTTAACTGTTTTGATGATTCGGAATCTAGTCTTACATATCATGATTCTAACTGCCATGTACTTCTTATGGGAGATTTTGATGCTTATAAATGTTGCCTGACTTCCTTAAGTTTGATACAAATATCAATGACATTATTGCTGATAGTTTTCACCTGTGTATTGATCTTGAAATCCCTGTTGCGAGGTGTTCCCAGGATGTACGTCGACCTAATAACTATGGCTATCGACTTATTGATTTTTGCAAATAACAAAATTTGTTTATATTTAATGGGAGAGTTGGCAGAGACGCAGGTATTGGTCGATGCACTAGTAGTGGATGTACTGTGATTGATTATATGCTGGGTTCATCTTATTTGTTCACACATATTGCTGACTTTAGTGTTGATCCCTTTGACGCCATGCTTTCAGATGTTGACAGTCCAATTCTTCTATCTCTCAGCGTTTCGCACATCAAACAATGCTTTCACACACAAGTTCAATTTTCAGTGAAAATAACAGAAGTGTTAGATGTCCTGAAACAGGAAGACCTTTGTCTTATGCAAATATTAAGAAGTGGGATCCATCTAGAGGTGAGATGTTTAAAGAAAACTTACTTACTAAAACATAGAGGAATTAAACAATATACTTGATAATGAAAAACGCTTCTGTTGCCGATGCCTATACATTGTTATCGCAAATTCTGTTAGAAACAGCTAAGGACACACTGGGAGAAGTCAAACATGTATCAAAAGGTACAAAGCAAAAGCCAAACAAAAGTAAACGAAAATAACCATGGTTTTGATGCCACATGCAGGGAACATAGAAAAAACGTATTTTACAGCCAAACATAGAACTAAATTAAATGATACTAGTCCCAGCTGTAGAGAGGTTGAAATTAGCAGTAAAGAATACAAAAAAGTTCTCAGAAAATCGTAAAGAATTTACATAAAGCATTGGGCATAAGAAGGTTCGTAGACAAAAGCTAGTAGACCAAGAGAATATTGGGAAAATATTAAAGTCAGAAATAGAAATGAATGCCCTGTTAGTATGGATGATCTTTTCTTACATTTTAAATCATTGAATGTTCAACCAGATAGTGCTGCGAATGAAAGTGATACTAACTGTGACTTGCAACATGATCTTGAATTTTTAAATGCACCAATAAGTGACGAAGACGTTGAAAAAGCTGTACAGCAACTTAAGAAAGGAAAGGCCTGTGGGATAGATAAAATACGAAATTAATATATAAAACAAAGCATTCCAGTTCTCAAAACAAGTTATTGTAAACTTTTCAATAAAGTTCTTGATACATGGACCATACCCGAAGAATGGTTAACTGGACTTATTCTGCCAATATACAAAAGAAAAGGTAGTAAATTGGACTGTAACAATTATAGGGGTATAACACTTATGAGTTGTGTTTGAAAACTGTTCACAACAATTTTGAATAAACGTTTGACAGATTTTATTGAGAATAACAACACACTTTCGGAAAATCAAGCTGGTTTTAGACGAAATCATTCTACAACAGATCATATATTTGTTTTAAAAAGTTTAATTGATATTTTCAATACTCGTAAAAAACCCAATTGTTTTGTTTTTTTGTTGATTTCACAAAAAAACGTTCGATTCAGTTTGGAGGCAGTGATTATGGCAAAAGCTTATCAAAGAAGGTGTAAATGGAAATATTTTGCAAGTAATAACCAATATGTATCAGCAAATAAAATCTTGTATATTTATAAATGGGAGTCAATCTGAATCTTTTGGCAGTTTTAGAGGTGTTCGTCAAGGTGAAAATCTTTCACCTTTGCTATTTCCCTTGTATTTGAATGATCTTGAACTATATCTAACAGATCGTGACTGTACTTTCTTGAATGTTGATTTAAATCTCCCTGACTCAGATTTATTAAGTTACATTAGTTTACTTTTTACTTTAATACGCAAATGATATTGTTGTTATTGCAGATTCTTTTTGTGGTTTACAGCATGCTCTTGATGTATTAAGCGAGTATTGTAGCGCATGGAAGCTTAATGTCAATGTAGCAAAAACAAAGGGTGTAGTCTTTAATGGACGCAATAATCCTAGAAAAAAAAAACTTAAGTTCAAAAACCAGTCCATACAAATAGTGCACACTTTCAAATATTTTAGGTATCATCTTTAGCAGAACAGGAAATCCATCCATCCATCCATCTGTCCGTCCTTCCATCCATCCATCCATCCATCCATCCATCCATCCGTCCGTCCGTCCATCCATCCATCCATCCGTCCGTCCGTCCATCCATCCATCCATCCATCCATCCATCCATCCATCCATCCATCCATCCATCCATCCATCCATCCATCCGTCCGTCCGTCCGTCCGTCCATCCATCCATCCATCCATCCATGAAACACACACAACATAAACGCACACACTTCGAGCGATTTTTGTGTGTGTGATTTAATCGTCTCTACTTTCCTCTTCTTGTCAGTTCCTTCAACTGTATTGATCTGAACCATCCCCCACCCCCACCCCCCATCCCCCACCTCCCACCATATTTCTCAATCCTACCTCCACCCCGTCCCTCCACCCCCCCCCCCCCCCCTCGCATACTCTAAAAAAAAAAACAATTGAAATTGAAGAGACAAAAAAAAACCCGAACATCAGAACAGGTTTGGAAACATCCCCCCCCCCCCCCCCCCCCCCCCCGCCCATCCCAAATCGTAACCCCTCCCCCCATCCCAACACCAACTCTTATCCTCCCCCCCCAAAAAAAAAAACAAAACAACAAACAAACAAAAAAAAACAACTGAAATCGAAAAGAAAGAAAGAAAGAAAGTACTACGTATCAGAACAGGCTGGAAAACACACGTTCCCCAGCCCCCAACCCTAACCTCACCCCCTACAACCCCTTCCGCCCCCATGAAAAAAAAAAGAAAGACAGACAGAAAGCAAGAAAGAAAAGAAAGAAAAAGGAAAGACAGAAAAAGAAAGAAAGACAGAAAATAAATAGAGAAAGAAAGAAAGAAAGAAAGAAGAAAGAAAAGAAAAAAAAAAAGAAAGAAAGAAAGAAAGAGAAAGAAAGAAGAAGAAAAGAAAGAGAGAAAAGAAAGAAAGAAAGA
>JADBJO010000453.1:630000-635000 GCA_016801955.1 Conus betulinus
CGTCGCTCAATTCCATCATCATGGCACTCTGTGACTATAATCGTTACGAACTTCAACCATGATCATCATTATCAAGATTGTGAACGTAACCAAACTCGTAATCATCCTCTTCCTCCTCCTCTTCCTCCTCCTCCTCCTCCTCCTCCTCCTCCTCCTCCTCCTCTTTAACCTCCTCCTCCTCATCATCAGTGATGGCAATAACTTCGACGACAATCAGGAATCCTTGTGCATATAATGTTAACGTCCTGTTTTCTGGTCAGGATGTGAAAGTGACCAGCACATGGACGTGAACTTGTCTGATGTCTACAACGCTGACTTCCACGCAACTCACATAGTGTGTGAACTAGAGCTCTGTCCTGACTTTAACACTGACGTGTGAGTGCGAACCCTCGCCTGAATCTAACACTGACGTTGACACAGAATATGGGTCAGGTAGAACTGCCGGAACACTGACGTTGGTACAGTAAAATAGTGTGAGAGTGCAAACTCTTGCCTGAATTTAACCCACTCCCCCCACTCCCATTCTCCCCCCGCTCACCCCACTCCCATCCCCCCCCCCCCCCCACCCCCCGCTCACCCCACTCTCCTTCTCCCCCCACTCCCCCACTCCCATCCTCCCCCCGCTCACCCCACTCCCATTCTCCTCCCCCACTCCCATTCTCCCCCAACTCCCCCCACTCCCATTCTACCCCCCCACTCACACCACACCCATCCACCCCCCGTTCACCCCACTCTCATCCTCCCCCCACTCCCAATCTCCCCCCACTCCCAATCTCCCCCCGCTCCCATTCTCTCCCCCAACTCCCCCCACTCCCATTCTACCCCACTCCCCCCATTCCCATCCTCCCCCCCCCCACTCCCCCCATTTCCATCCTCCCTCCTCTAACCCAACTCCCATCCTCCCCCCCACTCTTCCCACTGCCATCCTCCCCCCGTTCCCCCACTCTCCCATCTCTCCCCCATCTCACCCCACTCCCATCCTCCCCCCACTCTTCCCACTCCCCCTCCCCCCATCTCACCCCCACTCCCCCCTCCCCCCCACTCCCATTCTCCCCCCCTCCCACCCCCCCCCCTTCACCCCCTCCCCCATTCCCCCCCCTCTCCCCCACTCCCATTCCTCCCTCCCACTCCCATCCTCCCCCCCTCCCATCCTCCCCCACTCCCCCCTCCTCCCCCCCTCCCCATCCTCCCCCCTCTCCCCCCTCTCCCCCCTCTCCCCTCTCCCCCCCTCCCCCCTCTCCCCCCTCTCCCCCCTCCTCCCCCCCCCCCCCCTCCCATTCTCCCCTCCCCCCCCCACACTCCCATCCTCCCCCCCCCCCCCCCCCCCCCCCCCCTCCCCCCTCCCCCCCACTCCCATCCTCCCCCACTCCCATCCCCCCCCTCTCCCCCACTCCCATCTCCCCCCACTCCCCCCACTCCCATCCTCCCCCCCACCCCCCCACTCCCATCCCCCCCCCACCCCTCCCTCCCCACCCATCCTCCCCCACTCCCCCCCCCACTCCCATCCTCCCCCCCTCCCCCCCACTCCCATCCCCCCCCCCCCCCTCCCATCCTCCCCACCCACTCCCATCCTCCCCCCCCTCTCCCCCACTCCCATCCTCCCCCCCACTCCCCCCACTCCCATCCTCCCCCCACTCCCTCTCCCCCTCCTCCCCCCACTCCCCCCCCACTCCCATCCCCCCCCCTCTCCCCCACTCCCATCCTCCCCCCCTCCCCCCCACTCCCCTTCCCCCCCCCCCCTCCCATCCTCCCCCCTCCCATCCTCCCCCCACTCCCATCCCCCCCCTCCCCCTCCCCCCCCTCCCCTCCCCCCCACTCCCCCCACTCCCATCCCCCCCCTCCTCCCCCCATCTCCCCATCCTCCCCCACTCCCCCCCCCCCCACTCCCCCCCTCCCCCACTCCCCCTCCCCCCCCATCCCCATCCTCCCCCCCCATCCCCCCCCTCCCCCCCTCCCCCCACTCCCCCCCCACCCCCCCTCCCCCCACTCCCACTCCCCCACTCCCATCCTCCCCCCTCCCCCCCCCCCCCCCCCCTCCCATCCTCCCCCCTCCCCCCACTCCCCCCACCACTCCACTCCCATCTCCCCCCACTCCCCACCCCCCATCCCCCCCCCACTCCCCATCCCCCCCCCCTCCCCCACTCCCATCCTCCCCCCTCCTCCCCCCTCCCATCCTCCCCCCCTCCCCCCCCTCCCATCCTCCCCCCACTCCCATCCTCCCCCCACTCCCCATCCTCCCCCCTCCCCCCCCCTCCCCCACCCCCCCCCCCCATCCTCCCCCCACCCCCCATCCTCCCCCCTCCCCCCTCCTCCCCTCCCCACTCCCATCCTCCCCCCCCTCCCCCCCCCATCCTCCCCCCACTCCCATCCTCCCCCCTCTCCCCCACTCCCATCCTCCTCCCCCCTCCCCCATCCCCCCCCCCTCCCCCCACTCCCTATCCCCCCCCACCCCCCCCACCACCCATCCCCCCCCACTCCCCCACTCCTATCCTCCCCCCCCACTCCCCCCACTCCCATCCTCCCCCCACCCCCCCATCCCCTCCCCCCCTCCCCCCACTCCCCCATCCCCCCCCACTCCCCCCACTCCCATCCTCCCCCCCCTCCCCCCACTCCTATCCTCCCCCCACTCCCCCACTCCCCATCCTCCCCCCACTCCCCCCACTCCTATCCTCCCCCCCACTCCCCCCACTCCCATCCTCCCCCCACTCCCCCACTCCCATCCTCCCCCCCCTCCCCCACCCCATCCTCCCCCCCCTCCCCCCCCACTCCCATCCTCCCATCCCCCCCCCACTCCCCCCACTCCAATCCTCCCCCCACCTCCACTCCACTCCCATCCTCCCCCCACTCCCCCACTCCTATCCTCCCCCCACACCCCCCCCCCCTCCCATCCCTCCCCCCACTCCCCCCACTCCCATCCTCCCCCCACTCCCCCCCCTCCATCCTCCCCCCCCACTCCCCCCACACCCCCATCCTCCCCCCACTCCCCCCACTCCCCCATCCCCCCCCCCCACTCCCCCCACTCCCATCCTCCCCCCACTGCCCCCACTCCCATCCCCCCACTCCCCCCCCCCTCCCCTCCCCCCCCCTCCCATCCTCCCCCCACTCCCATCCTCCCCCCACTCCCCCCCCCCATCCCTCCCCCCCCCGACTCCCCCCACTCCCATCCTCCCCCGCACCTTCGTTAGTTTGCGGATCTTGCTGTCCAGCTCAGCGATCCTCCCGGTCTGGTTGACGTCAGTGGATTTGAACTGACTCAGCAGGTCTCCCACCGCCTTCTGGGAGGCCAGTACTGCCGCGTTTTGCTGAGTCAGCTGCGAAAGGCGAGGGTCAAGGTCGTCGGTGACGTCACTCTGCACCCCATCCAGCTGCGAGGGAAAGGCGGCTGAATGAGAGGCGGGTCATGGAAAGAATGGGTTGGGGAGAGGGGTTGGAGGGGGGGGGTGCAGTGGGGGTGGGGGGGGGGGGGGGGGCAGGTGGGCGGGGGTCACTCATCTGCTCATTCTCTTTCTTGTCTTTGCGTGCACACGCCTATACTCATCCCAGCTCCATCTTCTCCAATCCCTCGACCTCCCCATCCCTCCTCTTCTATGTCCTTGTACCTCCAGGTACACGTACACAAACCACCTTGTGAAAAGGCTTTACATTCTACCATGGAGATGCTTTTTTTTTTCTTTGAGTCCACCACCAACAATCAGTACTGTGTGCGTTCGTCCTTCGAGTCGACGAGGACCACTTCAGTTATCTTGGGATTGAGGGCGTGTGATGTCATTTGTGTATTTACAGGAGGCTGATCAAGCCAATGCATGCACGGAATGTGCGGTGACAGCTTGGACAGGGAATGTGTGAGACCTGCCCTTGCTTGCTGGCGCAGGCTTTCCTTGCCAGTCTCTTTTGTTGCGCTGCAGCTGTCCTCCTTTCTTCATATAAATCTGCATCTTTGTGGATAGAATATCGCCATCTAGCTCGATTCACAGCAGTTTGTTCTCATGTGTCAGGGTGAATATTGATTTCAAGGATGTTTGTTTTATGATAGGGTGACTTGCGTAATGACTTTGCTTAAAGTGAGAAGAAGTTGCGCAATTCGTCGACCTCACTCTCTCTCGTCCAAAACCATCCGAGTCCAGCAGCACGACAGGGTCAAGACGGCTGGAGATGGAGTCAGGTGCAGTGGATGACCGTGCTGTCTTTTGGGTCTCACCATGCGCTGTACACTCCAGGGCTGGGAGTCGCCTCTCCACCCTTTGAATCCGTTTGCGATTTCCTTCGCGGAGATTTCCGTTTGTGATTTTCACGCAGTCCGCGGAGTCCAGTCTTTAAATGCTTAGGTAGACAAGCCCTAATTCACCGACAATTTGAGACCCATCATCTACCCTCACCTGGTTCTGCCAGCCTGTCCAAGTTGTTGCCTACGGTGTGGCCGCTGTCGCATGTTAACAACTACGGGGAGCCACAGGTGAGAACCGAGTGCTGAGTGAGGACCACAGATCATATGCAGCCCTGAGAAGAACTTGGCAAGCACCCCCACCAGAGATGCTACCTCTGTCTCTATTAGTACTGTCCGCCCCTGTTGAAAGCGCGACCCTGGCTTCCTCGCAAGTCAGAATAGAGCACAAACCTCGGAGTCTCTGCAGCAGTGTTAGGTCTGGAGCTGGATCTGAGAATGTCTGGAACGATGAAGCAGTAGGTTCCATCCAGCTCTGTCCCATCTTCAGCTGGTGGCAGAATAATTAGAGTACACAGGCCAAACCTCTCAGCATGATAAACACATTAAGGGAGAGAATTCAGCTCTTCAGCAGTTCAAGGTTGCGGGTCTTGGGTTTTCGTCTGTGGAAAGCGTTTCGCTACCACCCGTGGCATGAAGATCCACAGAACAAAGATGGGATGTGTGAAGACACATCTGAATGAGCAGCAGCGCACTGCATCAGCAGATAAGACGTCGGAAGACCAAGGCCAGGATTTAAACCACAGTGCCAAGGACATCCACGCTGTTGGTTCCGATG
>JADBJO010000453.1:650000-657500 GCA_016801955.1 Conus betulinus
AGAACAACAAACATTACGGAATTGTTGACAAAACAAAACAAAACAAACAAAAACAAATAAACAAAACCCCACAGAAATATTTTGGTGCTGGTGTCATTCATTCGAAAATTATGGAATTGGAGACTAAAATATCACTCATTTCTCTCGATTAATAACAAAACAAAAACAAAACAACAAAAACAAAAAACGAAAAACAAAAAAAAAACGATAAAAACAAAACAAAGAATAAAAAAAGCAACATCGTACGAGTGATGAACATAAGAAACTTAACAGAGTTGGTGACCAAAACAATTAAAAGAACAATTCTTTACAGACTTGGTGTACAAAAAACAGAATTTTTTTTTTTTTTTTTTTTTGGGGGGGGGGGGGGATGGTGATAATGAAAGAAATTTTGTAGAATTAGTGACACAAACTAGAGACATCACCGAGCTGACGGTGAGAACAAGAACCGTTTTGAAGATAATAACAAATGAAGAAAACCGAGTTGACGAGAAGGAGAAGCTTCAGGAGCCGATGATAAACACGAGAAATCTTATGGCGCTGATGGCAAGAATAAAACAAACATGGAGCTGGTCACAAAATGGCAAATACTATGTATCTGGTCGCAAACATAACAAAATAAAACCCTTTGTAGACTTTGTGGCAACAGATAAGAAATATTGTAGAGTTTGGTGACCATATATTTAGAAAAAAAAAAAAGCCATAAATGAAACAAACAACTGGAATCATTACGTAGTTGGTGATGAAAATTTTTAAAAAAATCATGAAGGAGCAATTGAAATTAAATCCAAACAATTATGAACTGCCGAAAAAAAAAAAATTATGGATTTGGAGACTAAAATACAAACTCATTTCTATGGATTGGTGACAAAAACAAAAACAAAAACATGGAAAAGTGACAAAGTGGAAAAAAACGAAACAGTGGAAAAGGTGACAACAACAAAAAAAAGATGAAAAGCAGTGGAGGAGACAACAGTGAAAAAGGAGACAACAGTGTTGGTGACCACAAAACAGTGGAAAAGGAGAAACAGTTCTTTAGACAACAGTGGAAAAAACACAACAGTGGAGGAGACAACAGTGGAAAAGGAGACAACAGGGGGAAAGGAGATAACAGTGAAAGAAATTTTGTAGAATTAGTGACACAAACTAGAGACATCACCGAGCTGACGGTGAGAACAAGAAACGTTTTGAAAAGATAAGACAACAAATGAAAAACCGAGTTGACAAGAAGGAGAAGCTTGGAGCCGATGGAGAAGGAGAAAACTTATGGCGCTGATGGCAAAGTGGAAAACAAACAACAGTGGTCACAAAATGACAGTGGACTATGTATCTGGTCGCAAACATAACAAAAATGAAAACAGTTTGTAGACTTTGTGGCAACAGATAAGAAACAGTGTAGAGTTTGGTGACAACATTTAGAAAAAAAAAAAGCCATAAAGGAGACAATGGAAGGAAACAACTGGATCATTACGTGGTTGGTGATGAAAAGTGGAAAAAAAACAACAGTGGAAGGAGACAACAATGGAAAACGAGCCAACAGTGGAGGAAACAGTGGAAAAAAAAATAAGTACGATCTTGGATTTGGTGACAACAGTGGAAAAGGAGAAAAAAGTGGAGTTGGTGACAAAGTGGAAAAGGACAGGAGACAACAGTGGAAAAGGAGACAACAGTGGAAAAAGAGACAACAGTGGAAAAGGTGACAACAGTGGAAAAGATGACAACAGTGGAGGAGACAACAGTGGAAAAGGAGACAACAGTGGAGGAGGGAGACAACAGTGGAAAAGGAGACAACAGTGGAGGAGACAACAGTGGAAAAGGAGACAACAGTGGAAAAGGAGACAACAGTGGAAAAGGAGACAACAGTGGACAACAACAGTGGAAAAGTGACAACAGTGGAAAAGGTGACAACAAGTGGAAAAGGAGACAACAGTGGAAAAGGACAACAGTGGAAAAGGAGACAACAGTGGAAAAGGAGACAACAGTGGAAAAGGTGACAACAGTGGAAAAGATGACAGCAGTGGAGGTGACAACAGTGGAAAAGGAGACAACAGTGGAGGTGACAACAGTGGAAAAGGTGACAACAGTGGTGGAGGTGACAACAGTGGAAAAGGTGACAACAGTGGAAAAGGTGTGAACAGTGGAAAAGGAGAAACAGTGGACAACAAGTGGAAAAGGACGACAACAGTGGAAAAGGTGACAACAGTGGAAAAGGTGACAACAGTGGAGGTGACAACAGTGGAAAAGGTGACAACAGTGGAAAAGGAGACAACAGTGGAAAAGGTGACAACAGTGGAAAGGTGACAACAGTGGAAAGGTGACAACAGTGGAAAAGGTGACAACAGTGGAAAAGGTGACAACAGTGGAAAAGGTGACAACAGTGGAAAAGGAGACAACAGTGGAAAAGGGTGACAACAGTGGAAAAGGTGACAACAGTGGAAAAGGATGACAACAGTGGAAAAGGTGACAACAATGGAAAAGGTGACAACAGTGGAAAAAGGCGACAACAGTGGAAAAGGCGACAACAGTGGAAAAGGCGACAACAACAAAGAAACGCTGTGGAACTGGTGACAAAGGACAGAAACACTATGAAGCTAGAAACATCAATGACGAAAACATCATGGTCTTAGTGACAAACCAAAAACACAATGTGGAGTTTGTGACAAAACCAATAAACACTATGGTGTTGGTGACAAAAGAGGACGCATTATGGTGTTGGTGACGAAAGAAGACACACTATGGTTTTGGTGACAAAAGAGGACGCACTATGGAGTTGGTGACGAAAGAAGACACACTATGGTGTTGGTGACAAAAGAGAACGCACTATGGTGTTGGTGACGAAAGAAGACACACTATGGTGTTGGTGACAAAAGAGGACGCACTATGGAGTTGGTGACGAAAGAAGACACACTATGGTGTTGGTGACAAAAGAGGACGCACTATGGTGTTGGTGACGAAAGAAGACACACTATGGTGTTGGTGACAAAAGAGGACGCACTATGGTGTTGGTGACGAAAGAAGACACACTATGGTGTTGGTGACAAAAGAGGACGCACTATGGAGTTGGTGACGAAAGAAGACACACTATGGTGTTGGTGACAAAAGAGGACGCACTATGGAGTTGGTGACGAAAGAAGACACACTATGGTGTTGGTGACAAAAGAGGACGCACTAAGGTGTTGGTGACGAAAGAAGACACACTATGGTGTTGGTGACAAAAGAGGACGCACTATGGAGTTGGTTGACGAAAGAAGACACACTATGGTGTTGGTGACAAAAGAGGACGCACTATGGAGTTGGTGACGAAAGAAGACACACTATGGTGTTGGTGACAAAAGAGGACGCACTATGGAGTTGGTGACGAAAGAAGACACACTATGGAGTTGGTGACGAAAGAGGACGCACTATGGAGTTGGTGACAAAAGAAGACACACTATGGAGTTGGTGACGAAAGAGGACGCACTATGGAGTTGGTGACAAAAGAAGACACACTATGGAGTTGGTGACAGAAATAAGACGCACTACGGAGTTGGTGACAAAAGAAGACACACTATGGTGTTGGTGACAGATAGAAGACACACCATGGAGTTGGTGACAGATATAAGACACTCTATGGAGTTGGTGACAAAAGAAGACACACTAGGGAGTTGGTGACAGATAGAAGACACACTATGGAGTTGGTGACAGATAGAAGACACACTATGGAGTTGTTGACAGATAGAAGACACACTACGGAGTTGGTGACAAAGGAATACACGCTATGGAGTTGGTGACAAAAGAAGACACACTATAGTAATGGTGACACATAGAAGACACACTATGGAGTTGGTGACATATATAAGAGACACAATGGAGATGGTGACAGATAGAAGACACACCATGGAGTTGGTGACAGATAGAAGACACACTATGGAGTTGGTGACAGATAGAAGACACACTATGGAGTTGGTGACAAAAGAAGACACACTATGGTGTTGGTGACAGATATCAGACACACTATGGAGTTGGTGACAAAAGAAGACACACTATGGTGTTGGTGAGAGATCTAAGACACTATAGAGGTGGTGACAAAAAAGACACACTATGAGTTGGTGACAAAAGAAGACACACTATGGTGTTGGTGAGAGATCTAAGACACTATAGAGGTGGTGACAAAAGAAGACACACTATGGAGTTGGTGACAGATAGAAGACACACTATGGAGTTGGTGACAGATAGAAGACACACCATGGAGTTGGTGTCTAGATGTAAGACACACACTATGGTGTTGGTGACAAGAGAAGTCACACTATGGAGTTGTGACATATAGAAGACACACTATGGTGTTGGTGACAAAAGAAGACACACTATGGAGTTGGTGACAAAAGAAGACACACTATGGAGTTGGTGACAGATAGAAAGACACACTATGGAGATGGTGACAGATAGAAGACACACTATGGAGTTGGTGACAAAAAGAAGACACACTATGATGTTGGTGACATATAGAAAACACACTATGGTGTTGGTGACAAAAGAAGACACACTATGGTGTTGGTGACAAAAGAAGACACTCTATGGACTTGGTGACAGATAGAAGACACACTATGGAGGTTTGTGACAAACGAAGACACACTATGGAGCTGGTGATAGATAGAAGACACTCTATGGTGTTGGTGAGAGATATAAGACACACTATAGGGTTGGTGACAAAAAAGACACAGCATGAAGCTGGTGACAACAGAAGACACACTATGGAATTGGTGACAAAAGAAGACACACTATGGAGTTGGAGGCAAAAGAAGACACACTATGGAGTTGGAGGCAAAAGAAGACACATTATGGAGATGGTGACAAAACAAGACACACTGTGGTGTTGGTGACAAAAGAAGACACGCTATGGTGTTGGTGACAGATAGAAGACACTCTATGGAGTTGATGACAGACAGATAGAAAACACACTATGGTGTTGGTGACAAAAGAGGCACACTATGGTGTTGGTGACAGATAGAAGACACACTATGGAGTTGGTGACAAACATGAGACACACTATGGTGTTGGTGACAAAAGAAGACACACTATAGAGTTGGAGACAAAAGAAGACACACTATGGCGTTGGTGACAGATAGAAGACACACTATGGCGTTGGTGACAGATAGAAGACACACTATGGCGTTGGTGACAGATAGAAGACACACTATGGAGTTGGTGACAGATAGAAGACACACTATGGCGTTGGTGACAGATAGAAGACACACTATGGAGTTGGTGACAGATAGAAGACACACTATGGAGTTGGTGACAGATAGAAGACACACTATGGAGTTGGAGACAAACATGAGACACACTGTGGATTTGGTGACAAACAGTAGTAACATAGTCCAAGTGGCACAAATGGGAAACACAGTGTTGTGACAAAATCAGAATGTATACTTCGAAGAGGTGAGAGAGAGATGGGTAGGCGCTTCACCTGTGACAATCTTATAACATAGACATACGGACGTCTACATAATCCTGTGCTCCATTTTGAGCCAGTCTGATTTCTTGAAGTGATAAATAATATGATGTTTGTTTTGGCGCCTTGTAGATCAGGCAAACGGCTGAATTTGGAACACGTTGTGATGGCTGGAGTGAGGCTACAGGTATCAGCGGCAAAAACCGGAAACAGTGTTGTGAACAAAACGAAACACTGTCAGTGACCAAAACAGTGAAATACCATTACTGACAAAAAGTGGAAATATAATGTAGTGGGCAAAAACAGGAAACAAAGCGCTAGTAAAACAAAACAAAACAAAACAAAACAGAACAGAACAAAACAGAACAGAAAAACAAAAAAAAAACAAAACAAAACAAAACAAAACAAAAAAAAAAAAACAAACAAAAAAAAAACAAAACAAAAACAACAGAAAACAGAATGTTGACGTAAAAAAAACGGTAAAACAGTATTTTGGCAGACATAGAGCACATAGCATTTGTGGCAACAAACAGGAAATATAGTGCTGGTGACCAACACAGGAAACATATTATTGGATGCAAAACAGTAAAACAGTGTCGGTGGGTAAACAGTAGAAACATAATGTACTGGCAAAAAACAGGAAAGATAGTCTTGGCGGCAAAACAGTAAATTAGTGTGGTGGTAAACAGTACAAACATAATGTACTGGCAAAAAAAAAACCCAGTAAGCACACTGTTGGCGACAATAACAGAAAACAGAATATTGGTGAAAAAGGTAGAATAATGTTAAGACAAACTGTGGGACCATAGTGTAGTGGCAAAAACAGGACACATAGCATTAGTGACACACACACACACACACACACACACACACACACACACACACACACACACACACACACACACACACACACACACAAGAAACCCAGTAAAATAGTGTTGACGACAAAAACTGAAAAATATAATGTAATGGCAAAAACAGAAAAGACAGTGTGTTGGCGGCAGACCCCCCCCCCCCCCCCCCCCCCCCCCCCCCCCTCCAGTGAAACAGAGATGGTGAGAAACACAGGAAACATTGTGTTGGTAAAAAAAAGAAAAGAGAAACGATATTGGTGACAAAAAAAGGAAACATAGCGCTGCCAAAAAAAAAAGGAAAGAAAGAAAGAAAGAGAAACAATGTTGATGATAAAACCAGGAAATATTGCGTTGGTTCAAAAACAAACAAACAAAAACCCAGTGTTGTAACGAAAGCAAAAAAGCCTAGTTTTAAAGGTAATTATCATGACTCCATCGATCAACGTGGACAAACGGACCACAAGACAAAGCATGACGTGTTTCGACCTCTTAGATCTTCTTCAGGCAAGATAAACAACACTCAGGGCAACGAAAATGAGAACAAGCAATCACTGATTTTTGTCGAATTCGGCGAAAGATGGGCGTTTTGAATTCAACACTCGTCAACAGTTCATTATCGTTGTCCTGAGTGTTGTTTATCTTGCCTGAAGAAGACCTAAAAGGTCGAAACACGTCGTGTTTCATCTTGTAATTCGTTTGTCCCGTTGTTCGGTGGAGGCAGAAGAATTCCTTTTTAATTTGTGTCGATCTCCACCTGCCGTCGCATCATATTGCCACTGGGAGAAATAGTGATTGGACCAACAAGGGGAACAGAGTATCGGTGACCAAAACAGAAGACAGTGTTGTGACTAAACGGACACATCAAGTTGGTGACACATTATTGGTAGCTTAATGATTGCGACATAGAATTTGTGACGTTCCGATGATTGTAATGCAGAGTTTGTGACGTTCTGATGATTGTAATGCAGAGTTTGTGACGTTCTGATGATTGTAATGCAGAGTTTGTGACGTTCTGATGATTGTGACACAGAGTTTTTGACGTTTTGTTGATTGTGATACAGAGTTTGTGACATGCTGATGATTGTGAAACAAAGTCTGTGACTTTCTGATGATTGTGTTACACAGTTTGTGACGTTCTGATGATTGTGTTACACAGTTTGTGACGTTCTGATGATTGTGTTACACAGTTTGTGACGTTCTGATGACTGTAAAATA
>JADBJO010000453.1:670000-677500 GCA_016801955.1 Conus betulinus
ATGACCCACAGCCCACTAAAGGCCTGACGACCCACAGCCCACTAAAGGCCTGACGACCCACAGCCCACTAAAGGCCTGACGACCCAGAGCCCACTAAAGGCCTGGACAGACGACCCACACCCCACTAAAGGCCTGAGACCCACAGCCCACTAAAGGCTGACGACCCACAGCCAACTAAAGACCTGGGCAGACAACCCACAGCCCACTAAAGGCCTCATGGCCCACAACCCACTAAAGAGCTGGTCAGACGACCCACAGCCCACTAAAGGCCTGACGACCCACAGCCCACTAAAGGCCTGACGGCCCACAGCCCACTAAAGGCCTGGGCAGACGACCCACAGCCCACTAAAGGCCTGACGACCCACAGCCCACTAAAGGCCTGACGGCCCACAGCCCACTAAAGGCCTGGGCAGACGACCCACAGCCAACTAAAGGCCTGACGCCCCACAGCCCACTAAAGGCCTGGTCAGACGACCCATAGCCCACTAAAGGCCTGGGCAGACGACCCACAGCCCACTAAAGGCCTGGGCAGACGACCCACAGCCCACTAAAGGCCTGGACAGACGAGGCGTCAGAGTCAAACCAGAGATCGGATGTCAGTGCCACGTGCCCAGTCCCATGCAGCGTTGGTGCGTGATGCACGAGCTGTGCACTCACAAACACGTGACACTTTTTCCCCCGCATCTCCCCCGCGGCTACTCTGTAGCTGGGAAATCTCACCCGGAATGGCGATACGGCACACTGGCCTTGTGTGTCTCTGGGTTCACAGGTGGGTATGGTAGACAGGATTAAACCGACACACATGCACGGAGTGCCTACTTTCCTCTTGTGTGAGAGGGGAGTAGACACTCCATACAGGTGGGACTTTGGTGACACAGACTATCTCTCTAGGAGAGCAGACACTCCCTACTGGTAGGACATTTGTGGTACAGTCACTTCAGCACAGACCTGCCCAGTCACGAACAGCCAAGCTCAAAGTGTTCGCCAGCCAGGGCTGTCAGGATATCTCATCCATGATCAACCTTTAAGCGAAGGACGTCCGACCTTGTCCCCCTTGACGTTTCTCTGTCAGGCTTTACCTCTCGGATGCAACGACTGGCTCACGTGTCGAGAGCACAAACGATTGACCAACCATGGCGTCTCTCTCATCTGAAGCTTGTCATCCAGGGCCCAGTTTGGAAAGCTGCAACGAACTGAAAACTGATTCTTAACTGAAGTTTGAACTTTTTTCCTCTCAAGGGAGGGAACTCTACCTGCAAAATGCTGTTCACAGGTGCTCGACTGAAATGTATTGGTAGGTCTACTGATGAAAAAAAAAAAGTTTTTAAATAGGGCTGGGGAGTGAATTTTTAGCCTTCTTTTTGGTTTGAACTTTCATGTACATTTTTTTGTGAATCTAAAGAAGTCGGCTGTACCGAATGTGAAAATTCACTGGATAATAATTCAGGTTAACCAACTGCAAACTGATTTCGATCGCAAGTGCGTTGGTCACAAATTGACTTCTATTGTAGGAGAGTTTTCATACAGCTGTTTCTCTTTCCGGAAGTCGGTCGTACAATTTCCGCTACATGTTGAGTGATATGGCTATGCCTCTTCATGCACATGTTGAGTGATATGGCTATGCCTCTTCATGCACATGTTGAGTGATATGGCTATGCCTCTTTGTGCACATGTTGAGTGATATGGCTATGCCTCTTTGGGCACATGTTGAGTGATATGGCTATGCCTCTTTGTGCACATGTGAGTGATATGGCTATGCCTCTTTATGCACATGTTGAATGATACGGCTATGCCTCTTTATGCACATGTTGAGTGATACGGCTATGCCTCTTTATGCACATGTTGAGTGATACGGCTATGCCTCTTTATGCACATGTTGAGTGATATGGCTACGCCTCTTTATGCACATGTTGAGTGATATGGCTATGTCTCTTTATGCACACGTTGAGTGATCCTTTGTGTGTGCTGTGCTACACTGGAACTGGTGCAGTCCAGGAACCGGACTGACCCTGGCTGGCGAAGCAGACTTTCAGGCTTGGGAGAACAAAGCCGGGGCCGCCGAAATGAAGAAGGAGGTTCGTGATCTGAAAGCACGCGCAGTTCAAACCAGCCTCAAGATCCGCCAGTGACTCTGCGCTGCCATTTCATGGATGATCCGCCAGTGACTCTGCGCTGCCATTTCATGGATGATCCGCCAGTGACTCTGCGCTGCCATTTCATGGATGATCCGCCAGTGACTCTGCGCCGCCATTTCATGGATGATCCGCCAGTGACTCTGCGCCGCCATTTCATGGATGATCCGCCGGTTACTCTGTGCTGCCATTTCATGGAAGATCCACCAGTTACTCTGTGCTGCCATTTCGTGGAAGATCCGGCAGTTACTCCGCGCTGCCATTTCATGGAAGATCCGGCAGTTACTCCGAGCTGCCATTTCATGGATGATCCGCCCGTTACTCTGCGCTGCCATTTCATGGAAGATCCGGCAGTTACTCCGCGCTGCCATTTCAGGGATGATCCGCCAGTTACTCTGCACTGCAATTTCATGGAAGATCCGCCAGTTACTCTGCGCTGCCATTTCATGGAAGATCCGGCAGTTACTCCGTGCTGCCATTTCAGGGATGATCCGCCAGTTACTCTGTGCTGCCATTTCATGGATGAGTTGAGCTCCCCTTCTCCCCTTCGCCCCCCCCCCCCCCCCCCCCCTCGGTGGCTGAAGTTGGACATCAGACAACTGTGAAGTGGTACAACAAATAAATGAAACGGTTCAATCCTGGAATTTGAAAAAAACAAAACAAACAACAACAACAAAAACACACAGACACACACACACCAACAAGCGCGCAATATCAGAATTTATCCCACCCACCCCTAACCCCTCCACTTTCCACCCACCCCCAAACAAACAAACAAACAAACAAGCAAGCAAGCAAATAAACAAATTGGCGCGTGGCATCATCAACCTCAGTTGTGACCACTGGCACACCAGGCGACCCAACGACAGTCTTCCTCTGCACGTCAGGCTGCGCATCAGAACCACGACTTTGGAACGCCCCCCCCCCCCCCCCCCCCCCCCCCCCCCCCCCCCCCCGTCTGTCAGGACCTTTAGAGACGGGGGTTCCCCACCTTTCAGTCTCCCCCCCCCCCCCCACCCCCCCCCCCCCCCCCCCCCCCCATATCCCCCATCCCCGAGCCTTCGGGCCCTTAAGATGTGTGACCCTTAAGATGCCAAACAATATCTGACACCCCCCCCCCCCACTCCCACTCCACCCCCACCACACACCCTCTCTACCTCCCTCCCCTCCTCCCCCCCCCTTCCCCCCTCCCGTCCTTCCCCAAACTCACTCACTGAGGGGAATGAACCGTGATCCGGGCCCTCCCTCTCACGTGTGTGTATATATTCCAGTTCCCCAAGGGGGGGAAGGGAGGACACGGCACAGCACAGCTGCTGTGATCTGGCCGCTGAGTTGGAAAACCACGGTTGGCGGAGAGGTGACCACACGGCAGTCCCAGTGACCAGAGGCTAGTGAGCGGCCAGCAGACATGATGGGGATGAGGCGTCTGGTGGTGGAATGGACAGCTGTGACGGTGCTGTTTCTTCTGCCAGCGATTCTGGGCAGGGGGCCAAGTGGTACTCCAGCCATTCTTAATCGGCTGAAGGAGCTGGAAGACTTCATTGATCGTAAGCCTTCTCGTTTGTATGTGTGTGTCTTCTTCTCGCTACCCCCACCCCTCCCCCTTCCCCCTTCCTCCGTTCCTCTCCCTGTTCCATTTTCGTGTTGTTTTCATCTTCCAGTGCGTATGTGTGTGTGTGTGTGTGTGTGTGTGTGTGTGTGTGTGTGTATGTGTGCGTGCGTGTGCGTGCGTGCGTGCGTGCGTGTGTGTGTGTGTTTAACTGCGTGTGTGTGCGCGTTTTGTGTGTGTGTGTGTGTGTGTGTGTGTGTGTGTGTGTGTGTGTGTGTGTGTGTGTGTGCTTACATGCGTGCGTGCGTGCGTGTGTATGTATGTTTAAGTGCGTGCGTGCGTGCGTGCAGGTGCGTGCGTGCATGCGTGTGTGTGTGTGTGTGTGTGTGTGTGTGTGTGTGTGTGTGAGTGTGTGCCTGCATGTGCGCAAGTGCGTGCGCGCGCGTGTGTGCGTGCGTGCGTGTGTGTGTGTGTGTGTGTGTGTGTGTGTGTGTGTGTGCTTCTTAGTATTTGTTCTTCGTCGTTAGTGTGTTTGTGTTTTTTTTGTTTTGTTTTCTTCGTTTGTTCTCTTTTTTTTTTTTTTTTGTGTGTGTTTTGTTGCTTATTTTGTTTCTGGTTTTTGTTCTTCTGCGCTCAGTCATTACTTATCATCGTTTTTTTCTTTCTTCTTTTCTCCCTCTCCCTGTCTCTATTTTCCCCCCTTTGTTAGCTGCCCCCCCCCCCCCCCCCCCCCCCCCCCCAGCCCCTCCTTGTTATCTTTCTGTTCTGTCAGTGGGTCTGTCTCTGGTCAGGATTGTCGTCTACTTCGCACGAAGAAAATTGTGATGATGATGATGATGATGATGATGATGTTGTTGTTGTTGTTGATAATGATGAGGATGAGGATGATGATGATGTTAATAATGATGATGATGATGATGATGATGATGATGAATGGTAGCCTAATGTAATGATGATAAAGATGTTAATAAAATGATTGCTTGATGAAGACGAAATGGCACATTTTGTTGTAGAGTTGTTGTTACTTGAAAATTCCATCGTGCTAATGATGGCAAAGAGATGGCGACCAAAATTGTGCTTAGTTCTCTCTGAATGCCCAGAGGAAGATGAAAATGGCATCAGCGTTGTTAAAGCTTGTCATTCATGTTACTGTGGTGGTGACGCTTATGTTTACCACGTCCTTTGTGATGATCAGAACATTAGAACCGCGATGACATTGTTTATGCTGATGACAGCACTGACGATGTCGTAGCTGCTGTTGGTCAAATTTAAAGAAAGGAAATGAAAGGAAATCCGCCGAAGAATAGGGACAAAGAAATCAAAAGACAAAACACGACGCGTTTCGACCTCTTAGGTCTGCTTTAGGCAGAAAAACAATCACTTCTCTTCTAATTTGCAAAAATATGTGATTGCTCGTTCATCATTTTCCTCATTTGAGAAGATAAGTGATTGTTCTTCATTTTCCTTATCTGCAAAGGTGATTGTTTGTTCTTCATTTTCCTCATTTGCAAAGGTGATTGTTTGTTCTTCATTTTCCTCATTTGCAAAGATAAGTGATTGTTTGTTCTTCATTTCCCTCATTTGCGAAGATAAGTGATTGTTTGTTCATTTCTCATTTTAAGTCATTGTTTGTCCCCATTTCAACGTTGTTCTTCATTTCCCTCATTTGCGAAGGTAAGCGATTGTTTGTTCTTCATTTCCCTCATTTGCGAAGGTAAGCGATTGTTTGTTCTTCATTTCCCTCATTTGCGAAGATAATGATTGTTTGTTCATCGTTTTCATTGTCCTTTTGTTATGCCTGAAGAAGACCCAAGAGGTCGAAAAGCGTCGTGTATTGTCCTGGAGTTTGTTTGTACCTGTTGTCTCGCGGATTTACTTTAATTACCTTTTAAAAATTGTTTGTACCTGTTGTCTGGCGGATTTACTTTAATTACCTTTTAAGATTTGTTTCATTTTTCTGCCTGTAGTCACTTAACTTCGAAAAGTAACTCTCCTTGGTCAGTGGATCGATCATGAAACATGACCACATTGTGTCAGTCTGCCAAAGTCGATCAGTCTGCCACAAGTGTCATCGATCGATCATGAACATGACCACATTGGACATTGAGTGTCAGTCTGCCAAAGATCGATCATGAAACATGACCACATTGGACATTGAGTGTCAGTCTGCCAAAGATCGATCATGAAACATGACCACATTGGACATTGAGTGTCAGTCTGCCAAAGATCGATTATGAAACAGGACCACATTGGACGTTCAGTGTCAGTCTGCCAAATAGATACTGCGCGTGAGGACATAGACCGCACAGGAAGGTAGTATCAATACTCACGACCTACAAACAGAACGGGCAGAAACGCTAGCAGCCCAGAAGATGATAGAACTTACACAGCTCACGTGGTTTGACATGAAAATGAGATTCTGCACGGATTCTCCATACAGCAGCTTTACAGAGAAAAATCAACGACTCGAGCTATATTGGGTATAGTATCTTCTGAGACAAATCTTAAGAGAACAAGCTATATCGGGTATAGTATCTTTTGAGACAAATCTTAAGAGAACAAGCTATCTTGGGTATAGTATCTTTTGAGACAAATCTTAAGAGAACAAGCTATCTTGGGTATGGTATGTTTTGAGACAAATCTTAACAGAACAAGCTATCTCGGGTATAGTGTCTTTTGAGACAAATTTTAACAGAACAAGCTATCTTGGGTATAGTATCTTTTGAGACAAATCTTAACAGAACAAGCTATCTCGGGTAGAGTAACTTTTGTGACAAATCTTAACAGTACAAGCTAGCTGTGTCAGATATAGTATCTTTTAAGACGAAAGCTAACAAAACAAGTAAGTTGGGAATAGTAACTTTTAAGACGAAAATCAACAAAACAAGCTATCTTGTAACTTTTAAGACGAAAATCAACAAAACAAGCTATCGTGTAACTTTTAAGGCGAAAATCAATTAGCTACCGCAGTGCAGTAACATTTAAGACGAAAATTAACAGAATAAGCTATCTCTGGTAAAGTAACTTTTAAAACGAAAAATAAAAAAAAAAAAACTATCTTGGTTCAGTAAGTTTTAAGACGAAAATTAGAAAAATAAGCCGACTCGGGTATAGTATCTTTTAAGACAAAGCTTAACAGAACAAGCTATATTGGGCATAGTATCTTTTAAGATAAAACTTAATAGAACAAGCTATCTCGGGTAAAGTATCTTTTAAGACAAAACGTGACAGAAAAAGATGCATCGGGTACAGTGTCTCTTAAGACAAAACTTAATAGAACAAGCTATATCGGGTATAGTATCTTTTAAGACAAAACTTAACAGAACATGCTATCTCGGGTATGTAACTTTTAAGACAAACATTAACGGAACAAGCTGCCTTGGGTGTAGTACATTTTCAGACAAAAATTATCAGCATAAGATTTTGTGAGTTTTAAGACAAAAAATATCAGCATAAGATTTTGTGAGTTTTAAGACAAAAAATATCAGCATAAGATTTTGTGAGTTTTAAGACAAAAATTATCAGCATAAGATTTTGTGAGTTTTAAGATAAAAATTATCAGCATAAGATTTTGTGAGTTTTAAGATAAAAATTATCAGCATAAGATTTTGTGAGTTTTAAGACAAAATTAACTGAACAGGCCATCTCAAGCAAAGTATTCTTTAGAAGAAACCATTAGCAACTTAACAGAAAAGCTGCCTCAATTATAGTTAGTTTAAGAAAAAAAATCTACAGCATAATCTTTTTCAGTATGGTGAGTTTTGAGACAAGAATTAAACAGACAAGCAGTCTCGGGTATAGTAACTCTTAAACATTTAC
>JADBJO010000454.1:0-75451 GCA_016801955.1 Conus betulinus
AAAATACAATTAGCAGAGATGGATTACCATTAATATTTATGGTGTTTTATTCCTATGTGAACTGGTAGATTCCCCCTCCCTTCCACGGATTAAAGAAGCATTATACTTCGTAAGTATTGATGTGACTGCCAAGTGATGATGAAAGGAATGGTTGGGTTTCTGATGCATGAAGAGACCCAAGATGGTGTTGTTCTGATGGCACATGGATGAAACAAAAAATGCTGAATCCTGTCACTGTGAAAAAGTAGAGAGGCAAACTACCTACATAACTCATTTCAGTTGTGGATGTTGGCTTTGGGATTAGCAACTGAAGATATGCTACTGAATCTGTATGTGCTGTTTGCAGGATCGGGCAAAACAGCTGCATTCCTGCTGCCCATTCTAAACCAGGTGTATGAGTGTGGACCCAGCCCCGAGTCTCAGAACCAGGCTCAGGTGAATAAGCTCAAAAAGAGTTATATAGTGAACTTGATTGTTCTTCCAGTAAAGGAACTATTCACTTACATTCCTTAAAAGTGTTCCCCCCTCCCCTTACCAAACTTGTTATGTTTCATTCTCTAAAAATTGTTTTGAAATTTTACCAGATTGTCCTTTCATTGTTTACTGTTTTCCTTCTTTTTCTCAATTTAGTATTTTTCCTGATTAATATGACTTAATCTTGTTGTATGTCATGTAAATGGAAAAAAAAAAAACGGTCTGTTTCTCTCACCCTAGTGTAATTATTTATGTAATATGTAAGAGTTGGTTTTCTTATTGTATGTCGTGCTCTGCAAGTAATCCAGTTATCTAAATTGGTGTAAATCTTCAATCAGGTATGCCTGCCAAGTTAATTTTTTGGCTGTATAGAAACTTGGTTGGGAGTCAAATACTTCCAATGTTCTGATGTGTACTGTGAAATGATTATGATGTGCAGAATCGGGGCTATCGGCGCAAGATGTTTCCCATTGCTCTGGTTCTGGCTCCAACTCCCGAGAACTAGCCTCTCAGATTTATGATGAGGCCCGCAAGGTAAGTTTTTCATTTTTTGAATGTCTTACGATGATTGGAACCAATCTGACAGGGGGTCAGTATATCAGCAGATCAGATTGAATATTGATTAGTAAGATGAAAAATAGAAGCCAGTTGATCAGTAAGGTGAAAAAGAAGCCACACAACACCTGTAAGATAATGGCAATATTTCGGTGTATTTTAACCTTTCTTAAGCCACACTGGCCAACTGACAAACATAACACTTTCGATTTCTGTGGTTGTGTCGCTGAGAAGAGGTCACTGGAAAAGAGTTCACTTAGGAGTT
Source organism: Conus betulinus (assembly GCA_016801955.1). Taxonomy (NCBI): domain Eukaryota; kingdom Metazoa; phylum Mollusca; class Gastropoda; order Neogastropoda; family Conidae; genus Conus; species Conus betulinus. The sequence continues at coordinate 1,295 of JADBJO010000454.1, forward strand.
CACTTGAAAAGTTCACTAAGGGATGGGGGATGGAAAGGAAATTGTAGGAGGGCATGGAAAAAAAAGGGAGTGGGGTAGGAGGGAGGGGTGAAGGTGTAGAGGGTAGAAAGCAAAGTGTGAGTGTGAGGTGGAGGGAAGGTGGTGTAGTGAGCTGAGAGAGGGAGAGACAATAAAGATAAATTCATAATAACCATACTAACAATGATTATTATTACCTTCTCTATACCGCCATTATCATGGGCAAAAATAAATAAACATAGGAGGGCAGAAAGCAAATTGAAAGTGAAGGATGAGATAGGGAGGAGGATGGGTTAGGTTCTAGAGATGTGTTCTGAGGTGGAAATAAGAGTAGAAGACCTAGAATGAGAGGGGAAGGAGAAATGTGTGTGTGCATGTGCGCGTTACGTGAGCGTGTGTGCACATGTGCATGCGTGTGAATATTAATCAGTATGAAGTCTGCTCTATAGTCTTGAGTTCTGTGATAAGGGCATCTTTTGAAAAATGCTGTTTATACAGCTAAGTCATATGTATGAATTTTTACAAGAATTCATTTTTACTTGATATCTTTGAATGTTGTCAGTGATTATTATTGGGGGACAAAAAACAGGGGGTCAGACTCGGTACAGAAAACTTATTTCCAAATTTACAGGGGGGTCACAAAGATATTTAGGGGGTCACTCTTTAGAAATGCAAAAAATGTACAAAAAACACATACACATACGCATGCACACAAAACACACATGTGCACTCGCACACATAAATATGCAGAGAAAAAGACAGAAATGGATAAAAAGAAAAAAGAGGGTACCAATAATAAAGTTAATAAAACACCCTTGATTATGCTGAAATTGATTTATTCGTATTTGTGTTCCAATGTCGGTAAAGTGTTATCAACTAAAATGCGAGCACCTACAGTCTCATGATTTTAACTGTGAAACTTGATATGAGTGGGATGTCCACTTCAGTTATCATCGCAAAATGTCCACTATGCAGGGCATTTCCACTAGTGTTGAAGTATTTTCCTGCCTGATCATATTCCAGTTGTCATGCAAAGATCCTCGGACGCCTAGTAAGAAACAAGAGGCGAATGATGAATATTCATGGAACCTTTGTAGCTATGAAGATTGGCCACTCTTGCACTGTGTGCAATACATTCTTGGGGTCCACAGTGGTTCCATTTTAATTGTCCGAACAGTCATGTTGCATATATAGCTCATATTGTATCTTTTACTGCATTATCACCAGCAAGCCACAGCTCAAAGCCGAATCTTATTGGGGTTTCCATGCTTTTTGCGCTTGGCCGAGTCACGTGATGTTACGGTACAATCAGAGACTGGGTAGCATATTTTGACGTCTCTTACCGGTTTTCAGCAGAGAAGAGTTCTCAAGCGGAAGTTGTTCATTGATTCAGGACATTTGAAACATCAGGGAAAATTACGTTTTCATCGACTTCGATTGTGGTGGACTGGACGAATGCGCTTTTGGGTGATGCGCTGCTCAGAGTTGTAATATGACAGGAGAAAATTATTGCGTCAACGGTAAATTCTGGTGCGTTTTAGTGACGTACTGGCCTGAATTCCAGTGCATCAGATGTGAATTTCATGCGTCGGCGACACATTTGTGCATAAGAATTATCACTGCCTGCCACACCCCTTCCCCCACCTCTACATCACTAAAGATGCCCTCTGACACAAGTTTATAAATATTAAGTTGACTATGAATTATAATTAATGAATTAATGCATGTCTTACCTACCAGTTCTTTTTTTTTTTTTAACTCCTATAGTTGATGGCTGGCAAACAGTGTGAAATGTGCTAGACATGAAAAGATGCTTTTAAGTGTAGTTTGAAATGGGGACACTGTAGATTTCCAAAAGCGTAAGTGGTGTGCAGCATGTTTTTTTTTTTGATTTGGGAGAAATGTGGGAGATGTAAAATCCCCTACTCTAGGAGTTGGTACACATAGTGAGAATAGCATTACGGATGTTACTGATGGTGGAAACGTTTTGTTTCTTGTGTGGTTATGTCTTCATCTTCTGGAGGCTTTCAGTGAAGAAGAAAGAAAATTTGCAGTGTATTTGTACCTTTATTTTTTCATCCATCCTGAAGAAATCTAGATATAATGAAGAAGAAAAAAAATTATTATTATCAACTTCTGTCCTTTTTGGAACCTTTATGAGTTGCCAGTCCACCATGACAACATTCCTGTTTTTCAGTTTTCTTACCGATCACGTCTGCGACCTTGTGTGGTGTATGGAGGAGCTGATATTTGGGCCCAGATGCGCGACCTTGACCGCGGCTGTCATCTGCTTGTGGCAACCCTGGTCGTTTGGTGGACATGATAGAGCGGGGCAAGATTGGCCTGGACCACTGCAAGTCAGTTGTTTCTCTCTCACAATGCTCTGTTTCTTGGGACTGTTCACTTGGGGAGGAAATGGGATGTAGTATACTTGGATCATGTTACGTCTTTAATGTGAAAAAAAAAAAAAATCTTCATTAAACTACTATAGATGAATGAAAGATTGCTGATTAAACCAGCAAAGTGTTCAGTCTCTATTACAAATGTATGTTGAACATAAGAGCATTGTTTTTCGAAACAAGTTGGACCTTTGTAAATCATTGTGGCAGTATCCATTCCATTTTGTCTGATTTTAGAAACTTTCTGGCACAGTGGAAACTCCCAGTATATAGAGATGATGATATTGCAGTACATCTGCCCTGGAAATCTGTTTAAGACATAAGTTTATTTGATACGTTGTGCATACAGCATAAAACTACAATAAGATTTGTGAAGTTAAAATGAGCAGGGCTTTTATCGACTGTCCTCACAAAACTGCTCCCTAATAGACTTTCAGTTTCATATATATATATATATATATATATATATATATATATTAGATCATTTTCAAATTCGGGACAGCTTTCTTGCCCCCATTACCTTCACACTGGCTTCTGAATTGTGTGGATTTATTTTCAGTATTTGAAATTCTTGCTTATCTTGGGTGATTTGTTGATTGATATTGCATTTTCACTTTTAGCAGTTCTTTGGATTCTCTCTGCTAGAGTCGGTGCCTTTTTTTTGGTGATAAGAATGACTGCATTTTGCACAATTTTTATGGAAGACAGGAAAGTGCTGCAGGGGAAGTAACTGAATGATGCTTTTGTCAGTGATTGTTCTTCAGACTCTTGGCTAATCATCGCAAGGCAGTTTTGCTGCATTTTTTGGTCTTAATTGGATAGTACTTATTTCAGATGTGGTATTGGACCAATATTGGTTGGTCATAGGTCTGGGTAAAAAGACTTAAAGTATCATATACTGATGCTTAATTTATGAAGTGAGGTAGGTCAGTCATTTTAGATCACATCAGGGAGGAATTTCTTTTTAATAGGGAAGGTTCAGATAATGAAATGCTACTACACATTTTCATTGTAAGTCACTTACATTGCTGACGTTGTGATCATAGTGTTGTGCCACAGAGACAGTACTTGTGTTTTTCACGGAAATAGTGAGCTAGGTAATTGCATGTGAATAGGTTGCATTTTCTTCTTTTTGGACAGCATATGATGAGAAGCATGTTGGATTCCCCTACAGGATTCACTGTGACTGAATTTCCACTCTGATTGCTGGTCCAAAGAACACGATTCAGTCAACATATGTGCTCAAGTGTGTGGTTTTGTTTTGGCAACTTGCTGGATATTCATAGTTTTGGAAGGTTGAAAAACAGTGTCATAGAATGATAACGTTAGTGATGAGAAATAAGTAATTGTCATGTTGCCTTTCAGTCCTCATTCATATTCAGGTCAGAAATGTGAAGAAATGTCAGAAATGTTTAGCTTACCCTGTACACAAATCTGAAAGTGAACTCTGTTAACTTCACTGGGTTTCAGCGAGAGGAGACCTACCAGGTAACTTGCTGATTTCTGATGAACAAATGTCTGTTTTTCCTCAGATTCCTGGTTCTTGATGAAGCTGATCGTATGCTGGACATGGGATTTGAACCTCAGATCCGCGCATTGTGGAGAAGGACAACATGCCACCTACTGGTCAGAGACAGACTCTCATGTTCAGTGCAACCTTCCCCAAGGAAATCCAGGTGAGCACTGGAGTCTTGTGTTGCCTAGACTTGTTTTTGTTTTCCCTGTGTGGCAAAGCATGGTATGATACATGCCTGTAACCGGCAAGCTTAACTTTCAAAGGACCGATTTGACAGTACCTTGTTCGATAAAATCTGATTATTACCAGCATGCCCTTTTCCACTTGTCAAGGGTGAATAATATTTCATTACTGTATTGGGAATGGGTGGGGGGAGCTTTTTGCGCTAAGACCTGCTCTTTGAGGACAGTAGTTGTTGTGAAAGTGGCCACCATTTTCATATTGCTCATATTCAAATTATAAAGCGAACATATTTCTTAGCTCTTATTGAGTACAAGGGTGACTAGAGACATATGTTCAATATGATTGTGGACGATTTAGCAGGCTAAGCACCTGTGAATCTCTTAACAGCACAGAAAGCTGTCTCGACCATGTGGAGTTCCCAGTCTCTTGATGACAGTGAGACAGACTACAAAGAAGTGGGGAGTCGCTTCACAGTTACAGATACATTGCAGATTTTATGAATGAAGGTGACTGCAGCATGCAGTCATGAACATGACCAATAGAAAAATAAGTATGTGAAAATAAACCACATTCCCTCCTGAATTTTTTTTTTCCGCAGTTTGATGTGACAAGAAATTGCAGTTTTATGGGTCATTAAGGGGGAGGGGAGGAATATATAAACATGCAGTCTAATTTTTTACCACTCAAGAGAAAAATAATACGGGAAGATCCATTTTTCTTTGAAAAAAAAAAAAAAAAATGCTAAAAGGGGGGGGAAAAAAGGAAGTCTACTCAGAAAAACTTGCAAGTTTGAAGGAGATTTATATGTCAGCTTAGATATCAACATTCAGCTTGCTGCTGGTATTTGTTCATTTGTTGGTAATTGTCGGATATGTAGAAAAGCTGTCGGAAACAAATATTCCTCAGCGCCCACAGTTTCTCTCTCTTTTTTTTTTTTTTTGAGTCAACACATCCATGTCAGATACATCATTACTGCAGCAGAAGGGTGATGTTCTACCAGTGCATTGTTTCATCTGCAGTGGGAAGCTGATGGTGGTGATTTTCCAGTGCATTTGTAATCCCACATGACAACTTGTTATTGTCGGCCGCCCATGATGAAGTCAATATCATATCAGAATGTATTGCTGACACGAACGGACTTGCTGAGGCGGTGTAATTGGCCAGGCATGTGATTTTCCATTGATGTGCAATTTTTATTAGCTTTGTGAGCCCAAGGGCTTAATCTTGAGATTCAGGGTAAATCTAGTGAGAAAATCAAGAGTTTTTTTTACAGGGTAAGGTTAAGATAGAGACAGTAAATAGGTTTGTTTTCTACAGACATCAAATGATTGATTTATATATTCCCACTGCCATATTGCCTGCCAGTCTTTATGTTCAGTCCATTTGTGATCCAGTGTCAGTTGGTAACCTATTCAATCCATGATTGAGACTATGAATGTCGATTCTTTATCACCCAAAGCAGCTACGTTTTATTGCTTGTTCCAAGCAGTATCGCCTAATGGGGCTTGGTAATTAAAGAGATAATTGAGGGTAATGCTGGAACTGTTGAAGCAGTTTTCAGAAGTCGGTCTAACACACATGTAAGAATGCATGCATGAGCCATGCGCACTCCATACATAAACCACACACGCATATACACAAGCACACTCAAGCATGCATGCATTCAGCATGCATGCACATACCATTTCTTACACATTGTCATTAACTCACACGTTTAGAGAAAAGTAGGTTGAATTTCGTGACAGTGGGTCATACAGGTCCAATTATTAGGATGGGTAACTGTGTGATCTGACAGGTGGCTCATATTCGTGGGAATAAAAACCTGTGATTCTTTGGAGGAATAACATGAGATGAACAGGTATGACTGGATATGGTATTAACTGAACAAATGTTCATTATTTCTTAATGTCGTTAATAGTGCTGAATTGAGCTTAAGCTGCACTCATGCTTGAAGCAGCGTCTAGCAGATGACAACATTCCATTGGCCGTAACAGGAAAGAGACCTTTTCTGTAGCTGAATCAGCATCAGTTTCTTCATCCTGAAAAGATTGTTTTACATCTTGTCAACTGCAGTGTCAGTTTGTTCATTGTTAAATGTTTTGATTGATTTTGGATGGCAGTTGTTTACTAGTTTGTGAAAGATGATGCTAAATATGCCTCAGTGCCTACAGTTTTCTTTCTTTCTTTTTTAAAAATATTTTTTGTTATCTTTTTTAATGGAGTCAGCTGCCTGTGTTAGGTCTGTCATCGCGACAGCAGGAGGGTCGCGTCTGATCAGTGTATGGCAGTTTCATCTGCAGTGGGAAGCTGATGGAGGTGGTTTTCCAGCTGATGTTCAGTCATGTCGAGATGACAGTTAATAATTGGTTGTGCATGTGTAATCCCACATGACAGCTTGTTATCGACTGCCCATGATAAAGTCAACATCATATCAGAATGTATTCCTGACATGAACAGACTTGCTGAGGCAGCTTGTTTTCATAGGCAACAGATTTTTCCACGTTGGGCAATTTTTATTAATTTTGTGAATCCCATAGGTTGATTTTGAGATTGGGGTAAATCTGTGGAGAAATTTTTTTTTTATAAGAGTTAATTATGGGCCAAGGTTGAGAGAGAGAAAGAGAGAGTAAGCATAAGTTTGTTGTCTACAGTGATCCAATTATTGATTCGTATTCAGCATTTGTTTCTGTTTCCAGTAAGGATTGTTTTACATCCTACTGGGGGCCAGTGTCGATTGTGTGTTGTTTGTTCGATGTTAGTGATTGATTTTGGATAGGAATTTGTTCACTGGTTTGTGAAAGATAATGATATGCCATGAAAATGAATTTAAATTTGATAAAGATAATTGGAGGGAAGTGTCACAGTTAACCGTGTGTTCAGTTTACCGAGTCAAACTTCAGCAATCATGAATTGTGTGTTTGAAGGATTGTTGTATAAAATTGAAAATGTTGTCTTTGTTTGCAAAATTAAGAATGGAAGCAAAAGAACTAATGTCTGTTTGTTTCTTTCCAGTTGAAGTACAAGAATGCGATGACAAGAGTAGGATACGATCACGAGAGTTCATGAACTAGGTAGTTTGAATGCCGTAAAATACAAAACTAATGCCATGAAATACAAAGTTCATGTCTGTTGTGTCTAGATAAGACACATGAAAAGGTGAAAGGTTGAAAAGGGATGTAGCAAAAATTTGTGATGAGTATGTTGATGATGGTGAGCTCATGGCAAAGGACGAGAGCTGTGACCTTTGTTGAGACGTAATGGGAGTATTGGCCATTCTGTGGTGATGATGGAGGGGTGACACAGAAGAGTTGTTTGTGCAGGTGCTGGCCCGTGACTTCCTGGACAACTACATCTTCCTGGCTGTGGGCCGTGTGGGGAGCACCAGTGAGAACATCACCCAGAAAGTGGTGTGGGTGGAGGAGAGCGAGAAACGCTCCTTCTTGCTGGACCTGCTCAACGCTTCAGGTGACCAGTCCTTCCTAAGCTGTTGTGCTTGCTTTAGTTTACTTGTGTTTTGTGTTGATGTTCACAGAGGGTGTAAACGTGTCTGAACATTTCACATTTTCAGTTTCTGAATACAGTTTTACCAAGTGGCAGTGCAAGCAGGTTTCTGTTGGGTGCTGTCTGCTTTTTTTTTTTTTTTTTTTTTTTGGTAATTTGAAGATACTATGCAGTATGTTGAAATTGAAATAAAAGAGAGTGAAATGTTCTTTTTTGGGTTATCAAAATTTTGAAGTTTGGGGATTAGTTAAATGATGCTGTTGGGCCTTGTCATTTTATTTGTGCTTGATTGAAATTGGATATACCTGTTTGGAGATCAAAAGAACTTGATCATCTTCCAGGTGTTAAACAGAATAATTAAGTCTACTGGCCATCTTCCATCAGGTGATTGATTGCTGTAATGGAAAAGAAAAAAAAAAAAAAAAGTTTTTTTTGGAAAATATCGATTGACACGATTTTGTATTTGAGACACATTCTTATGAAATGAAGCTTCTGTATGTGAGAATGGGTCAGATTTGATAACGGTGTTTATGCAGTTCTTTTTTTGTCTTCAGGGGTGGGAGACCTTCCGTATTAATACGGAATTCCGTACAGCAAATTTTTCCTCTTTTTTTTTTTCTTTCTGTGTACGCGTTCGATGTTCCGATCTGACATGGTAAGTATACTAGCCAAACAGGGAGTATAATACAAACTCCCCATATTCAGGTTTTCACACCACTCGTATTTGAAATCTGCCATCTTCTTTTCAATGCATGAAGACCATATCATCATGCATTATATTTGTCAAAAATGGAGGTGATTAATGAGGAAGCAAACGCACGGAAGATCGACAATGACCTGAAGAAAAACAATTGGAGAAATGAATGGATGGATGAGATGGACGAATTGAATCGTCTGTTCCGAAATGGCTGTGGAAAACAAATGAAGTGGGCGCTGCTTGGTGTATACAGTGCAGTCGGAAGCTTGTATACAGCTTGTATACAAGTCAAATGTAAAAAAGTTGATCGATATGCATTCCCAGGAGATGAAACATGTGGAGAGATCGAATGCGCTGAAACATCACATCAGCTCTCTCTGCTGCTGCTTCAGTAATGGCTCCAGTATCTAAAGTTGATTCCCTGCTGGATGCCAAGATTCGGACTGTGTATTTTTAGCAGAACACTGCTTGCTTCTGTCACTGGCGCCTGATTTAACCTCCTTCAGTCAAAAACTTGCCCAAGATACCCAAAACTTGGAACAGCTTTCCATGTGTAGGAACACTGCAATGTATACTGTGATACATGGAGTTGCAGCAGCCTTTAGGGAAGATTTATTTTATAAACTGCGTACGAGGCATTTTTCATTGAACATCAGTGAGGCCACGAACAACACCAACAACAAAATAGTGAATGCACTGGCCAGATACTTTGATGAGGCAAGAGGAGAAGTCATCACACAGCTGCTCGGCAGCTTTCACGAAAATGTCGCCACTGCTCAGAATTGGGGGTTACTGATTCATTGCTTCCCAGGTTCATCCACTCTGACCATTGACTTTCATTTTTCAGATGCCCCACTACCACCAGTCACTGATTTTTGTCGTAAGACTTGCTCCACTGCAGCTTTTGATTTTGCTCTGTGTATGTTCCAATCCAGTGCTAGTGCAGACATTGACTCTGCTGAATTTAAGCCATGTAGGACTTAAAAAAACAAAAATAGGAATCCTCATTCTTGAATTTATTGGAATTTGGCCATTATCTTCTATTAACACCACTGGTGAGTAATATTTATACATCTCATCCTATTTTGTTTTAATGGTTTACTGAATTTAAGATGTATTCTAAGTACTTGGCATAACATTTTCAGTTTGATGTTTAAGCCGTAAGTCATGTTTTGTCATATTTGGAGTCGTTTTGTACAGAAGTTGATCATTAACTTTTTTTAAAATCAAGGAGAGACCACAAAAGTGTGTTGGTAAGACAAATTTTCTTCTACATCTGGGGGGCGTTGCCCCCCAGGCCCCCCAGCACAACATTGCCCCTGCACCCCACTTGGGGCCTAAAAGCAGCACCCCAGCACTCACACATACCCCAGCCTTTTCAGTATAGCTGTGATTTTTCTGCTCCCACCCCTGTCTTCTGTTGATCTAAGAGATTGACAACAAAGAAAACTTGAATTTCTGAGACTTAACAAAACTTTGCTGGAGATGAGGTTCTGGCTACAAAAATGATTGAAGAAAAATTCATTTTTACAGCTGGCCCTGACTCTTTGACGCTGGTGTTTGTGGAGACGAAGAAGGGAGCTGATTCTCTGGAGCAGTTCCTGCTCTATGAAAAATACCCAGCTACCAGTATCCATGGTGACCGCTCCCAGCGTGAAAGAGAGGATGCTCTTAGAATGTTCAGGTCGGGGGATCGACCCATTCTTGTGGCCACAGCTGTGAGTATTGCTGTTTGAGATTGAAAGTAAAGAGTAGAGTATGTTGTAGAGCCGGCTTGTATTGCTGAAGTATGAGAGTCTTAGTCTGTGAGGTTGATCAGGATGGATTTGATCTTTTACATGTATCAGAAAGTTGAAAACCGAAGGAAAGCAGAGAAGTAAATCAACATACAAGCCCTAAACCAAAGCCTAGGTGATAGGAAAGGCAACCATTTCATCACCTCATTGGGATGCCTAGTTACAGTTCTGTATTTATCTCCATTGTATTGAAATTCTGAACTAATAGATCAAGTTGCAAAGTGAGGCAACTGCAGGCGGAATTGAAACAAATTTTAAATGTAATTAATGGCCCACTGCCCAAAAAACCGCAGACTTGTGATTCATTTGTGTACGGTTTTTTTTTGGCGGTGAGCTATTAATTGCATTTAAATCTGAACTAATAGTTTCCCCTTTTCTCCCACTCTCTTTGACACTTTTTGTCCTGGAATTTTTATTCTGTCTGCTCTTGTCCACTGTGGTCTGGGTTTGTGGCCTGTTCACCTACCTTTTTTTTTAAAATACAGAAAGTTTTCTTTCCCCCTTCCAATGAATTTATAGCAAGGTAGTTTCTTTTTTGTGATGGTCACATGGTGACGGGGTTGAGTTCCATCTCAGGAGTGGTCACTTGTCCATTCTGCTATGCTATTTGCTAATACAGCTTTTTTTTTTTTAATTCACTTTTTTGTTTCCTTGAATTTTTTTTTAAGAATCCTTATTGATACAGGAAGCAAAATGGCTGGCTCACTTACCATGGCCACTGTTTTCCACCTTCAGGAACGCATATGCTACGTTTCAGTTGGAAGGTTTTTCATCTTTGTATATGCTGTGTGTAGAAGTTTTCTTCTTCTTTTTCCCAGGACAGGGATGACTCACTCTCTCTCTCTCTCTTTCTCTCTCATTCGGGTAATGAAGGAAGGGTGAGGGGAGTGTCAGCTCAGAAACTGCCCTTTGAGGTCGTTAAACTGTAATGGAACGGAAACTGAGTAGCATGCCTCAGCATTGCATGTGTATGAATTAGAGACAGGGAAGGGAGTTGAATGGCAAATCGCATCCAGGTTTATCAACCACACCGACGGAACAGTCCTTGGAGAAGGGGTGGGGGAACAATCTGATTCTACACCAGTGCCACCAGAACATCAGTGCAATCAGACTGGCAACACAAAATGTTAGGTTAGGGGGTGGGTCATGCGGGATTTGATTTTCAGTATCTGATATTGAACTTGTTAACTATACCACTGAGCAAATCAGGAACCCCAGAGATAAAAAATAAAAAAAAACAACAAAGAAGGAATGCTGCTTTACTTGGCTTTTAGATGCCGTGGCACTGTGTGACAGAACCTCTGAAAATTTTTGCAAGCTTGCAGTACATTTTTTCTTGTGCTGTACTTAAATAATGCTGATGATGTGACAGGTGGCTGCTCGAGGACTGGACATCCCTAATGTGCGTCATGTCATCAACTTTGATCTGCCCAGTGACATTGAGGAGTATGTTCACCGAATCGGTCGTACTGGGCGTGTGGGAAATCTTGGTGAGCCAGTTTGTGGGTTGAAGAGTTGTTGTGGGGTGAACATGCCTTGGTGGCTTGGGAAGGTGGAAAGTATGAAAGAGAATGTGTATATATGGTCACACGAAGATTTGGAATATGAATGTGTGCTCCAGCACTTACGGTTCAGGATGTATGAAGGCAGGTTCATTGCACATACGAATGCACGCACTACACAATGTTGAGTAATTTTTTTTTTTGTCAGGTCTGTGGTTGGAATTTCACCTTTTTCATGAGTGGGTACTCGCGCCTGCACAGCAATACCATCTTTGTTTTGTTGAAGTTGGGAATGGGAAATGGAAATGTGAAGTAAATATACCCTGAAACGGCCACCAGACTTGCATACAGTGTGTTGTAGACCTGTCAGAGATGGTGCATGTAAGAAAAGCGGTATTAGTGGTATATTTGTAGTGTATTTGTAGTGTATGAATAATGTTCTGCATGGACCTGACCTGAGAAATACTGCTGTGGAAAGCGGTAGACTGAAATACATCTTGTAAAATAGGTTATTCCACCCACTCTAACATAACCTGAGAAATATTGCTGTGGAAAGCGGTAGACTGAAATACATCTTGTGTATAGGTAATTCCACCCACTCTGTGAAGTTAATGAAAACAAACATGCCATTAAAACATCTGTGTAGAGAGTGACTTTGATGAGGTGACAACCCTGATACGGCCCTTTGTTGTCAGCTTGGTTATAAACAACATGAATTGCATTTGACAAAAAAAAAAAAAAGGTAATGGAAAGCCATAGACTGAAATACATTTCATGAATAAAGTTATTTCCTCTCCAAATGAATATCGTTAAAACTTTCAGATCAAATTAACACACTTCCTATTTGATGATCACACAGGATTGGCAACTTCGTTTTTCAACGAGAAGAATCGCAACATCACTCGTGACATGCTGGACTTGCTGACAGAGGCTAACCAGGAAGTGCCCTCATGGCTGGAATCCATTTCCTATGACTCGCGCCCCTCTGGCAACAACAGGCGCAATGGACCACGCAGGTAACTGATTGAGGCATAGCCTGTTAAGTGTTCAGAACATGTTGAAGATGGGATAGTTGTCTTGTCGTGGTGTTGCCTGTGAACAGTGTGCAGCTTGGGGCATTTTTGTTTCCGTATGTAATGCTGGGAGAAGTTATATGCCATGTCAACATTTTTGTCTGCTTAGGTAGCGCAGCAGAATCCATTTAGTGATTCTGTAGGGACAAGGATGTTTTATGGGATAGGTTTTGTTCGTAAGTAATGTTCAAGTTGTGGTGACTTTTTTTTTTTCCTTTTTTTTCACATATTGCTCTCTGTGGACTCTCATGGTGTAGCTGCTAATGACAACTAACTGATTGATTGCTCACTGCATACTTGCTGATGTGTTTGTTTGCTCATTACAACTGAAATATTGATAGCTCACTGTGGACTCTCTTATGTGTAGTTGCTCACAACAACTAAAATGTTGATTGCTCATTGTAGACTCGCTGGTGTATTTGCTGATGACAACTAAAATACTGATTACTCACTGTGGACTCAATGGTGTATTTGCTCATGACAACTGAAATACTCATTGCTCATTAAGGACTGGCTGGTGTATTTGCTGACGACAACTAAAATACTGATTGCTTACTGTGGACTCGCTGGTGTATTTGTTCATGACACAACTGAAATACTCATTGCTCACTGTAGACTCAATGGTGTATTTGCTCATGACAACTGAAATACTCATTGCTCACTGTGGACTCAACAGTGTATTTGCTCATGACAGCTGAAATACTCATTGCTCACTGTGTGGACTGCTGTGCTGGGGCTGTGACGGGACAATGGGTGTGGCTTGGTATGAATGAGCAGTGCAGGAGTAATGCCCTTGAGAGGAAAGAATAGGCCAATGAAATATGTGCATGTTATATATACATGTGACTGTTGCTTGATCTGCAAGCTTCCAGAATTGATGATTCCAGGTTCAACAGTGGCGGAGGGTTTGGTGGCCGTGACTACCGTCAGAACAAGCCTCCCCCGGGAAAGAGCTTTGGTGGTAACCAGGGTGGTGGGGGCTTCAACAACCAGGGTGGCTTTCAGCAGCAGTACAATCCAGGCTATGGGGGCTACGGTGGAAACTATGGTGGCAGCTATGGTGGCAGCTACGGTGGTGGTGGCTCTTCCAAAGACTGGTGGGGCAACTGAGTGCAGGGTGAGTACAGCATGGACTTGTTACAGTTCACAGTCCTGTGTACCTCTTTACCCATTTCCATCTGAGCAAACTCCGGCCTCTGCGCTAAAAGCCCTTGGAGACTATTGGGTCCCTGATCGGAGCTTTTTCCAGTGTGCTGGCCAGTTTCACGTTCTTGTTATCAAAATCTCTCTTTCTGTGCATGCTTAGCTTCAGAAAAACTTAGAGCTCGATGTATTTACAAAAGGAAGAAAACTACATATATATCACAAGTGCGAAGACAAGGTACCTGACTATTATAACAAAACAAAAGATGTTTAAAAAAAATATATATATATCGGACGGACTGTTAAGATTGCACACAAGACCTGTTATACTCATAGAATCAAAATTGCATCATCGGGGGGGTGGGGGGGTTGCAGAATAAGTGTTGGATATATAATGTATGCAAATACTGATTTTTGTTTCAAAATACTGAAAACGCTTTGCTATGAATATTGAATACAGGGTCCATGCAAGGTGATAGAAGTAATGGAAAGTTGTGAATTTAAAAAGAAAAAGAAATTCTTCAGGTCTGGAAAGTCATTGAGTATGGTTCAAGTAATGGAATTGAAAATAAAGCCTTCAGGAGGAGGAATTAATTCTTGGTGTGGGCATCACTGAAAGGGATCTTTAGGTGATTTTTCATAACAGTAGGAATATGTTTTGTGCATAAAAATAATTGATTTTCGTCATTGAAGTTTTTTTATATGGTATGACAGACCTGTTTACCTGTATGATTTCACCATATTTTGTACACATGTTTTGGCGAAAATATGACGAATACGAGGAACTGAAAAGAAATACGTCGAGCAAAATTCTGGAGGCAAAGTTCTTGAGCAATAATTGAACTTGGGTAAAAAAAAAAAAAAAAGAAAGAAAGAAAAAAAGAAATTGCGGCGGAGGTTTTGACCAAAAACCAACAACTCTTGCTAACTTGAGCTCTCAAAATCGGTTTGACGGTGCACGTTTCTTCGACAACGTACTCTGCAATGTTGAAAAACCAGCGAGAGAGGGTGAATGTGTGCCAAAGTATGCTGATGAATCAGGTTTGAAAGTAAATTGTATCAGAACGAACCTGTTCTCTCGTAATCTGAGCAAGATCATGTGGTTCTTACTGGTAAGAAGCATCCGCAATGCGATGGCAGGTGAAAACAAAATGAAGGACTGTCCCTTCTCCCTCTGTTTTGGCAGAAATGTGAAATTGTGTGCACACACTTTGCAGAAAATACGCTTATTTTCATTGGAAAGTACCCAAAAGCAGATATAGGGTGAACAGGTCTGGTATGAGAAAGTAAATTGCTGCATTGAAAAGTCATGGAATTTTGAAGTGGGTAAACTGTGTGGCTCTCATGAATGGATATGGAAAAGGTGAAATAGGTCTGCTGATGGAAAGATTTTGAGTTTGGCATGGCTGCCATGTGTAAAACGGTAAGACTTGGGAGGAGGGGTAAGGGGGGTATTAGGCAAAGAAAAACACCAGTTATCATTACTTACTGTGCATTTGTGCATGTGTGTGTGTGTGCAGACTGCAGAAGATGGTTGCTGCTGTCTGGTCTGGTCTTCTAATCTAGGAGGACCTTCTGTTGGACATCTTTTTACACACCATGTTTTATGTCATGTCTGCCTTTTTCTTTTGTCTCTCTCCCCTTTTTTGTGTGTGTGTGTGTTGTTTAAATGGTTTGAACAAGTTGTGTATCTCTCTTTTTTTTCTTTTTTGTTGAAAATTTGAAGGAAGAGTATTGACCTTAATTAGCTGTTGAAGAGATTGAGTTCTTTGAAGTGGTCCAACCTTGAACATTTTAGTTGTGTTTCTTAACATTGGTGTCATCTAGATTACTTTTCCTCTAGAAAACTGCAGTGATGGTTGTGGATAGTTTTAATGGACGTTCTTGTCAACAAACTTGACCTGGTTGATTTAAGAGACTCAGATCTGATAGTAGGTTACTTACCATTCATGAAGACCAGCCTTATGTTTGAAATAAAGGATGCATTCTGTAGATTACGCTATGCTCGAAGCAACTTTATGTATATGTGTTTTTTTGGTTTGTGTTTTTTTTTTTTTCCATTTTAATAGATGTAAGAACATTGCATCCAAAGGAGTAGAGAGTAGTTTTTGACATTTCTTTTGAAAACAGTTGATTACATCTCTTGTAATGCAACAGCCAGTTGGGGCTACAGGTAGTTGACTTGTTTTGAAAGTCTCTATTCAGCTAGGAAATAAAAGGGTTGTTAGAAAGTTATCAAAGGAAGTTGAGCTGTCCATTCCATTTGGTTGGCGTGAATCCATTCCAGAATATTGGTAATTGAGTCCATTTTACCCCAGTGATTGGGAAAAGGGATGGGAGTGGGTCAGACCGGTGACAAGATGAGGGTTGGAGAGGGAGAGATGCAGCTGTAAGGGACAGTGTCGCCCAGATTGCCTTGGATGGTGGCAGTCTTGAGTAGTATTCAAGGAACTGAAGTGCCGGGCTGTTGGTGGGTGTCCCCCAGCTTGTTCAGGATGATACAGACCTTCCGCTGTAGCCCATGATGCCAACATCTCAAGTTTTATCACAGGCTGTTGCATTTCTGTAGACTCACTGAGGGACTGGCCGGCCTTGTGTAGCGAGTGGCAGTAACCAAAGAGGAAACCTTTCTTGAGGCGTAGTCATCCTGTTATAAGGAACTGACGTAGTTTTTGTTTTTGTTTTGTTTTTTTGTTGTTTTTTTTCATGCTTGTTTCTGTCTTTGACTACAGACAAGTGAGGTGTCGCTAGGAAAGATAACGTGCAAGTCAATGTGTATACCTTGCATGGACCGTTTCTCTGAACTGGTGATTCGAATCGTGTGTGTGCACATTTTTTGCATTTGCTTCACCACATCTGGAACTGTTTTCAGATATTGTTTAAATGGGACGCTGGTATCTTTGTGTACTTTGGAGTAGTGGTTTCTTGTCGGCTGCTATCTTAGAGGACACAAGGTACTCTGGAGCAGTGATCTTTCATGAGCTGCTGTCTGGAAAAGATTTTAAGTACTTCGGGGCCTGAGTGTCTAAACGGCTGCACACAAGAACTTCAAGCATTGGTCTATTGTTGGCCGATATCGTGGAGGGCACCAAATACCATGAAGCAGGACTGTGTAGTCAGCTGCTGCTTGTAGTGGACGCTGTGTGTCTGGTTCTTCTATCCACTTGCTGCCAGTTGAGATGCTTCGGGCAGCAAATCGCATCTGCAGGTTAGTTCACCCAAAATAGTCTGTTGGTTGTTGCTTCTGTCCTACAGTTCTTTAGCTTTTTTTTTTTTTTTTGTTTGTTTGTTTTGTTAGTGCTACTGGAGCACTGTATATTCATGGCTCTTTTTAAAGGTTGGCCTATGGATGTGTGACGGCAACTTGTTCAATTTTTCTTTGGTATATATTTTTAATGTGTGTTCTCTCTGTATCATAGAAGTCAGCCTTGTGTGATGTGTGTCAGTGCTTTCTGAAGTGTAAGATACTACTGTTGTAAAATTTGCTTCCCTGAAGGAGCTTAGAGCCATTTGAAGGGATGTGGTGACACTAAGTAGAAGCCGTTTCGTCAATAAATATCTCAACAGTAGCTGTTGATGATGCAAAGGTCATCATCACGTTGATGATGCAACAGGTATGGTGACGTAAAGCTGCAGTCAGTCAGTCTTGTGACTTTGAAAGAGAAAATCTGATGGTGTCCATAGTGTGTATATACAACATAGTATCAACAACTGTGTCAACAGCTTTCCTTTTTGCTGTGTTGTCAAAAAGGGTTTTTTTTTTGTTTTTTTTTTAACCCTACACAAAACGTGTTTGCAATGCCTTAGCAAGAACAAATCACTAGTAAAAAAACTGTGTGTATATATATATATATATATACACATATGATAAGGGAATCTCTGCATATGCTGAATACATGAGCGTGTATTGAGCAGGCCAATAAATTAAGTTGGTACTTAATAAAGCACATGATTATGATTCCATCCATGTTTGGACATTGTCGGTTCGCAACAGACTCTCATATGTTAAAAAAAGAGTCTTGATTGTATATTCATGCGTGCAATTTGCACATCCCCTCCTTTTTTTTTTTTTTTTTTAATTTTAGTCTGTGCCCACTTAACAGTCTTTTTTTTTTTTTTTTTTTAACTAGTTGGACTTCAAATTTTAAACAAAATCTTTGTTAAGATTACATATCTTTTATGCTTTACATATCTGAAGGAATGTGAGCATTCCCATTTTATTAGATTATTTTTGAAAAAAGAAAAAAGAAAAAAAAAATGGCATTGCGCAAAGAATTGCGCTGTGACAGATGCCCAGCTCAGTGCTCTTTTCTTTTTTTCTGGGGATAAAAAAAAAGAACGAAGAAGAAAAATGCTTTGCTATTGAATTTGTTGGGCATCAGATTTTTGATGAAGTAATAATTCCGTGGTGACAGTAACAGAACTGATGCTTGTTTCAGATAATTTGTTGGTATTTTAAAATTCTGCCAGGCGAGAGAGATGCATAAAAAGTTTCCTGTGCAAAGGGAGGGGTGGGAGGGGGGGGGGGGGGGTGGTGTGAGAAAGGTAGCTAGGTTTATGTAAATATTGTTCCAAAATTGGTGGCTGTTGCAGGATAATGTGGATTGGCTTTGTATTGAATATACTTATATATTTTCACTTTTATAACTTGTATCCACATTTTATGGTTGAAATCTCTTAATCCCACCTTCACTCTTCCTGTCTCAAAATGAATCGTTTCTTTGTCAGCCATGTTTTTTGTCATTTATCATTGGCTGATACTCTTCCGTTTCCGAGCTGTGATTTATGGAAGGGTGCTACTGTTGTAGAGTAGTTGGTGGAGTACATGGAGAAAAACAAACTTTTTTTTTCGTTTTTTTTTTTTTTCCCTGATTGGTAAGTCTTGTGAAATATGTTACTTAATGCTTGGCTGACATTGACTTCAGCAAGGCATATGAGAACGTGTATTCACAAGTTTTTGTGTCTGTGGGCAACTGTGAAGGTGATCGAACTATGTAGGTGCCACAGACATATAGCAGTTTATATTCACCCCACCCTGGCAGGTATGTGATTGTGTGTGTGTGCGCAGATACTGAATACATAATCTTGATGAGTGCTTCGAGTGAAGAAGATGAGAGGTTGTGTGTACGTGTCCAAAATGGATGGATTGTAATTGGTTTTGTTAGTAACAACTGCCATGCTCACTTGAGCTCTTTTTATTATTGCCTCTCCCCATTGCCCTCAGTCAAGTGTGTGTAATTACCCATTGCCAAGAGAAATTTGGGGTATTCTAAGTCCTTAAACATAACTGTGTATAAGGCACATGTTCATAAGATGGATTGACTTCGGTTTTGTATTTGTGTGTTTTGTTTTTGAGGGTATTGAAAAAAATTTTTTTTTTTTTTTTTTGTCATGCATCATTTTTGTTCATTCTGATATCACTTAACCAAGTAATGTTTTGTGTGTGTCTGTGTGTGTTGTGTTCATTTGTAGTTCTTTTAACCTGCAGCCTTGCACTCCATAGATTGTGTTTCAGGTTTAGTTATTTAGTGTTAAACAATAATTTGAATGTTTGTTTGATAAGATCAAAAGTTTGTTTTATCCCTTCCAACTTGTTCACGTCCAAAGTTTTAATGTTGTGTATTATATCAATTGAAAGTGGCTTTTTTTTGTTTCGTGTGTTTGTTGTTTTTAAACACGCTTTCGAAAATTGGTAAGGGTTCGATTGTTTCTGTATTGTACTAATATGCTGGGGAATGCCATTTTTCTTCTTTTTTTTTAATTGTTTTTCCTTTCTTTCATTTGAATAGTTCTGTGACGTTTCAGAAACATCATATGTATGGTGATTTATACTCGAGCGGTTTGTTTCCACTGTGTGTCCGTCGTAGAATGATCACAAGGTGCATAGCATCCTTGCAGTGCTGTGGTACCTGCCAAAGGAGTAAACATCGTCTGTTTCGTTGCTGCTCTCTCTCTCTCTCTCTCTCTGTTTGTTATGCATATATATGGAGATTGAATTTTTTTTTTTTTTTTTTTTTTTTTTTTTTCATCATCTGTGCTGTAGAGAGAGGAAAGTTTTAGCAGTAGGTGCAGGTCAGTTGCCAGACAGAATTTTAGCCAAGTGTCGGGTCAGTCTGTTTTGTAGGTAGAGTTTTACAGCGCTTAATCATTTGAGAAATGAAACAAAGAGCACCAGCGCTTGTAGGTTTTCCATACAGATTGGTGTGGTGTATCATAAATCTGTTGTTTAGTAGCTGTGATCTGATTTCATTCTGTACACATTGGTGATTTTTTTTTTTTGTGGCTGTGAACCTTGCCAAGTTGGTGTTTTGTTTGAATGGTCATTTGTGTTATATTTTGTTTTCATTTTCTTTTCTGTTTGTGATGGTTGTATACAATTCTTCAGTGGTGACAAGATTGGGATTTCACAAGAGAACATCATAGCACAGTCTGTTGTGCAGGAAAATAGAAGAGGACTTTTGTGAACGCTTTGGATACCTTGTTACAGAATACTGGTTCAAGTCCAAAGCAGTAGAGCTCATGAAAGTAAATGATCATCATCCCATGACCCATTGGTTTCGGGGGTGCCCCATCACTCTGTTCTCATGCAGGAGCAGCAAAGTGGCTGTGGGTTTGCAGTTTGTGTCTGTTCCAGCATGTCTGGGGGCAGTGGGAGTGCCTGGCATGACCATCTCCTCTCCAGGAGGCTGTCCATGGGGTGTACTGTGTGAGACATAGCCTGCTGAATGCTGGCATGGCCGATAGATTCTTCAATGTGTCCATCTGTTCTTCTCTGTACACACACACACACACACACACACACTCACTCACTCACTCTCTCTCTCTCTCTCTCTCTCTCACACACACACACACACACAAACACGGAGGGTTTTGAGGCTCAGACAGCAGTTCTGTACATGTTGATCTGGGAGATCTGATGGTGATGGGTCTCCTCTTCTGAGATTCAAACCTGTAAACCTTCCGGTGAGGATCCAGTATACCAGGCCAAGACACCACAGGTTACCTGGGACAGAAAAACACGTACAGTTGGTGCCACACTCCAGTTGGTCTTGCAAGGGAGAAAGTATCTATAAAAGCAAAACCACCCATCAGCTATTACCCGAGTAGATGACTGGTTACCTGAGAACGCACTTTGCTAATCAAAATGTTGACAGTATAATGCCAGTCAGTGATCTTGATATGGAAGAAGGCTGTTGGCATACGTTTTTGTTTTGAAGGTATGGAAAGCTTGTGAACTTGGGAGTTCTGAGAT
This sequence comes from Conus betulinus, assembly GCA_016801955.1. Classification (NCBI taxonomy): domain Eukaryota; kingdom Metazoa; phylum Mollusca; class Gastropoda; order Neogastropoda; family Conidae; genus Conus; species Conus betulinus. Next base: position 22,375 of record JADBJO010000454.1, read on the forward strand.
AAGTTGTGTAGGTTAAAAATGTGTAACGCCTGAGAAGACCACTTGATTAGCAAAAAATTATGCTTTACTGTATGACTGTTGAACTTTGTTCAGCACTTGACATGCATGGAATGAACTTTGTTCAGCACTTGACATGCATGGAAGAACATGATTTTTTTTTTTTTTCAAATCCTAAAGGGCTCTGTGAATTTTGTAGTCAACATGAGTGCAATTATTTTTGCAAGTAATTCCCATCCATTCAGTGGACCCTTCCCCTTTCCCCCCCTCCTCTTATAGCTTCTGACCAGTGTCTTTTCTCACATATTTTTGTCATTTCCATTCAAGTATTGGTTGCAGTGTACTAAGGTGAAAAAAAAAAAAATTGCCAGCAAACACTCGTGTGCACCCATGCGCTGGCATTGTCAGTATGATCAGCCAGATACGTTTAGATGAACATTCACTAGCTACTTACATCAAAGTCTCTTCAGCTACAGTCTAATTCAAACATAGCACTACTTTGATTCCCATGGAGGTTTTTTTTTTTGACTGGCATACAAATCAAGGTTGTGTGCAATGGTAGGGAAAACAAGCAGGCGCATGACAGTGTGCTCTTCTCATGCAACAAAACATCAGGTGCTTATGCCACCTGACAACAGATGCTGAATACATCTTTGATAATGACTTGAGGGCGAGGTATGAAGATGTGCCAAGCTTGCTTTTTTTTTTTTTTTTTTTTTTTTTTTTTGGGTGGGGGGGGGGGGGGGGGAGTCTGCAGAAATGTCATATTGCTTGCTTGCCCATATTTTGTTTGGTGAAGTGGAACAAATTGGTTGGTGGTCTTTTTGTTTGGAGTTGTCGGGGGGTTGGGAACAGAAATGGGGGGGGGGTGGACATTGCGTGCGCAGTGTTCGGTGAATTTTTTTTTTTTTTTTTAAACTTTACTGCATCTTGACATATCTGAGGGAGATCATATGTCACTCATGTGATGTGACCAGTTTTTACAGTAACAGTTCTGAAAGTTTCTTATTTATTTCATATAATCTGTGACTGTGCAATAAGGTAAAGAAAAGAAAACTATTACTGTTTTTTGTATGACTTTGGTCACAAGAGTGCCGACAACAGTATTTCATTGTACAGGATAAACCAGAGACAAGGTTCCGTGGAGTTGCAAAATACAGTGTGCCAGGTTTTACCAAGATTTTGCATTAAAACAAGTTGCAGCAGGCGTTGTCCAAACAGATCTGCAAAAGGTATTATGTTTCTCAGCTGTGTTGACCATGTCTCTGTGTTTTCAAGCCTCTCCTGTTCCCGAACTATATCTTCCTGTGGAACCATGACATCGCTTCTGAACTTGGCCAAGACTGTGAAAAAAAGACTTGGTGACAAAGTTTTGGCAGCAAAGGGTATCTCTGCGTCTTCAGCATACTATATATAGTATTTAACACATATGTATACATATATATATAAATTGAAAAAGGGGAGAGTGCAGTGAGAGTTGTTATGTCGGCTGTGAAATCCACCCTCTCCAGTTAGTCTCTGTATGAATGTTTGAAGCTAAGAAACATTTTTAAAGTTTCCTGGCATAAAGACAAAGAGTCATACATTTTCAAAGTGCCTGTTGGAAGTAACATTTTCACTGTTCATATTCATTTCTTACTGATGCGTGAGCATGCAGGATGTTGGTGGATATGCCTTTTTTCTTTTTTTTTTTTTTTGTAGGAGGCATGATGAGGTCTACACTTGACCCTAGTCAGTCCAAACCAGTTTTTTCTCTGTCGAAAGATCTTGCTTTCTGAGTGCTCTCTAGGACAATCTGGGACCTAACTGTCACGCAGGATTGCTTCGGGTGCATAGTTGCAAGACTTGTGTATATGTATGCGACTGGGTGTAAACTTGGTTCCGTACATCTTCAGTAAGAAGGCAGGAGTACAATCTTCCCTGTCCTACCATTTTCCCCTCAGGTATAGAGAGTGTGGAGGAGTAGAAAGGTGAATTGGATTTAAAAACTTTTTTTTTGTAATTTTATTTTGATAAATGATTTGATGAAGGATGCCACTGGTGGAGGATGCCACTGTATCAGATGGGCAAGCTGTTTGTGTGTGAACAACTGTTTGACAAAGTGTTGAAGGGTGTGAGGGGCTTTTTGGGCCGTTACTTTTTTAAAGGAAAGTTGAGCTAAAGTTTGAAACTGCAAAGTGCTGCAAGCAGTATGAATTAGAGTCATACTTGGATGTAAATCATGTTCCTTGTATGACAGAATGGTGTTTTAGCTGTCTCAACTGGATGGATGGTGGTGGTGATGGGGTTTTTAGGGATGAGAGGGGGGAGCTGTAAATGTTACATATCAATCGTTTGACTTGGGTGCCCAGAATTGACTTGTTGGGTGCCAGAATTGGAATGAAGGTGGTGCAGTTTGTTTTGAAAACGAAACTGCTGCACTTAAACAGTATACTAGGGTTAGAAATTCCAAGATGATTTGAGGTGGTTGCGGAGACAGATGAAAAGTACACTTGTCTCCCCTAATTTCTACTTGCCTTCTCCAAGTTATGACAGTTAATGAGGAAAGACAAAAGTGCCAGTGAAGATGTTTTATGTAAAGAACACGCCTCACTTGGGAGAGACAAAGCTGCCAGGGATCTGTTCTGAGAAAGTGTAAGCGCCGACTGACAGTCTACCGACTTGTCCTTTCGCAGACACAGGAACGAATGGTTGCCCAACTGATAAGAGGAGAGGCCGTTTCATGAGTCTGCCACAAGTTTTAGTTATCCTGGACAATAGGAAGAGAGGAGTGGGCCATGCATGCTTGTTGAGAAAGTAGGCAGTGGACAAGAAATATTGTGAGTGGATGTTTAAGGATGCATCTTTTCCTGAACAGTAGGTCGTGAACCTGGAAGATTTAATTTGTACTGCACAATTAGTCCATTGAATCTCGTCTGTTGCTTTTCCAGGATTTATTGATCGTTGCCTGTTTTTTTTTTTCCTTTTAGATCTCTTGTGTATTCATGCCTAGTCACTAATGGGTGACCTGTCATTATATATTATATATATACATGTGATATATGTTGGCCAATCATGCCATAGTATTTGTTATGATAGATCAAGAATTCAAAGATCTAGACAACTGCACAAACTGTTAGCAACCAAGAAGGAAATTGGAGAGATAAAAAGCCTGGAGAGATAAAAAGCAAAGAAAAAATAAGGAAGCAGTTGACGATGCAGTAATTGGGGACCAGGAGTATGATGACAGAGATGCGACTGAGGATGCTAGGGATGATTGGTGATAACAGTCCCAGGACTGATCAAGTTTTCAAGGGTTTGAGGTTAGCGATAGTCTGTCTCTCAGTTCATTTTGTTTGCAATTCCTTGTCAAGGTTTGGAAGGAACCGGGTGAAGTTTTTTTATGTGTGTTTTAAAAAAAAAACATTTTTTTTAAAGTCTGCATGATGCAAGACTCTTCTGGCGTCAGTTTCTGTCTGGGATTGTAATTTTTTTTTTTTTTTTAAATCTGGGAGTGAAACTCTAAGGGGAATGCCAGGTGCTCGCAGCACACTGTAATTTGTGGATCTCCTTTGTTCAACCAAGTTGTCATGACTGCTCGAGATACTCGTTTCTTTTCCAGGATGCCCCCCTCCCTTTCTTTTTTTTTTTAAAAATCCTGATGGTCTGATTTTTTTTTTCTCGTGCAAGTTTTGCAGCGCTAAAAACCTGAAAAAGCTATGTATGAGTCGGCCAGGCTGTAATGATGATTGGTTTCTGGTTAGTGTGTTGTTTCTTCCGATTTTTTTTTTTTTTTTTTCAGAGTATGGGCATGGCTTGCAGGTTGTTTCTGAATTTACAGATCTTCCTGCCTTGGAAGAAAAATTTTAATGAAAATATTGTGACACTATCTTACATCTGGTTAGTTGTGAACTTGTGGGTTTGGGAGGAAAAAACAAAAATCAAGGTATATGTGGTCACTTCCGTTCTTAGTTCAGCTTGGTTATCTTAAAACACTACACTTTCTGGACTGTCTGTGCTGTGGTGGGGAATATTAAATTTGCCTGTACCTCTTACCCCCTTTGGTAGCTTTGCAAAGCAAAATGTTGCTTTCCGCTCGTTTTCCTTCTCCGTGTTGTCTTCAGTCAGAAGGATTGAGGATAATTTGTTAGTTTGATTTGAAAGTCTCAAGGATGGAAAGTATTGTATACATGCTTGACTTGTCAGTTAAGGGATGGCGAGTGTGTATGAATTCCACTTTGCATATTCATGGATTTCAGCAAAAACTGAAGTTTGAAATGGGGGGAAAAAATTTTCAGGGAAAAAGAATACCAGGGTTAGGGGTGGGGGAATATTTGAAAAGGTGATGGTCAGATTCTTGGATTTCTGGTCACATGTTTGGAATGCCAACAGACAACACCGATGACATAAGTTCTGTTCTTTATTGTCTAACAACTTGAAGGCAGACTAATTTTGAGCTTCTGACTTCAGCACATAGTTCAAAAAACATTTGGTGCTCAGATTGCATCAATTTGCACCCGTTTTGCCGACTTTTTTTTTTCACAAGTGAGGGAGTGCGTGTCCATTGGAAACCCTGTGGGATTTCAGAAATGTTTGCCTTTCCCTGGGTGTAGCCCAGGTAATATTTATTTATCAGTTATGGGGATAGGGAGAGTATACGTATATATGTGTATGTGCATATATATGTATAATATCAGTAAACAGGGATAGTTTTTTGTGTATTTATTAAAGGAATGGAGAGTATTGCATATCGATTGGTTCAGCTACAGAGTGTTGTATATGTTGTGGGAATTGAGGGTATTGATGTGTCCCCCCCCCCCCCCCCCCCCCCAAAAAAAACAACCACAAGCTGCAATGACAGAAAATGGAGAGAAGAGGTGTGTGAATGGGGGGATACTATTGGGATCGTTTTAATTTCATAACCAAGATGCGAATGTGAACTTGTTCCACAGCATATTATGATACGACTGTTCAGCTTTGGTGGCATTTCTTCTTTTTTTTTTTTTTTTTTTTTTTTTTCTCAAGTATATACATATATATTATTGTTTTGGAATTTGACCTTGAAAATAAGTTTCACCAATCTTAGACTTCATGTGGCACATCTGTTTTTATCTCCTTCCCCCTTTTTTTAAATTTTTTTTTTTTTATTTGCTGATGACAGAAAATAACCTCTTGCTTGCTGAATGACTTAACTTGGCTAATTTTGGCTCTCATTGTCTGAGGAGCAGCAGATTCTGTGCAACCCCAGTTTAATTTTTTGTGTTTGCTTGTGTTTCCTTTAAATGTTTTGGCGACTTATTTCATTGTCATTTGCAGTCAGCTCTGTTTTTTCTCTATGTTTTGGTGCCCGTGCCGCCCCCCCCCCCCCCCCCCTTCTCGATCCTTTTAAGATTAGTTCATGGGGGGAAAAAATTCATATTTCAAGACCTAGGCTGAACCATTATTTCTTTTCTGATTTGGTTAAAATAAAAAGCGATACGTATTCTTTTTGGCATGGGACATAGGGATAGTGTGGTAGGGTTTCTTGACCTCTTCTCTAGGAAGGTGTGAACATTAAAATCGGTTACATTGAAATGCGTAGTCTTGGTGTTGTCTGTTTTGAGTTGGCTTGGAAGGTTTATACTTATTTTATTATTGTTTACAACTGAGGACAGAGGTGATGGAAATATATTTTGTCAGCACAATTCTTTTTTGTACAGCACATTCATATATTGTTAGCATTGATGAGTGGGGAGCTGTACAACTGATGGGCGATTTAGGTTTGAATTGCAGCATCAACTCTCTGAAATCAAGGTAAAAATGCAGTGGATTCTGAAGTGAAGTATGTAATCAAGGGAGCTTCCTTGAAAAATTATTCACAGGAAATGCCAGAGTTTGTGGCACATTTGTGTGGTTCAACAGAACTGCGCAAGAAAGTGTTATTGGCAAACATTGCAGGGCCGTTTGTTGTCTACATGCATTTCTGGGTCCATGAATGGTGCAACCATCAGAATAAAAGAAAAGGGAAGTGTCAGTTTGAGTTTTTTTTTTTTCCCCCCCAATATATCTCTGTATTTGGTTCATGTGTGAATGTGACAACTGGACAGGAGAAACACCAGGACTGCAGGAGCGAAAAAACAGTACGCAACAGAAATATTTCTGGATGCCAGTTGCAATCCCCTTCACAAGTGTCCTTCGTCAGCTGCTGGCTATGTGAAATTGAAAGCCTTCCCCTTTTTGTGGTAGCTAGGAGAGATGGTAGATGATTCTTCACACAGCCTGCAGACATTGCTCTATATAGCTATGTTCACAATCGCTCTAAAGCAATGAGGTTTACATATCTCTTTACTTGGTCAATCATGAAACATTGCATCCACAGTTTAAAAAAAAAAAAAATCACTAAACCAACTTTGCTGAATTGAGGTTAACAAATAATCTGGTTAACAAATAATCTGATTAAAGAAAACAAACCACTAACATTTACATATATTGCGAATGGCAAGTGGTCATTCTAAAATGAAAACCAACAGTAAGTAGTCGTTTCAGAATGACGGTATGAAATCAGCTGCTTGTCTTGGCAGTTACACTCAAAAGAGAACCGAGCACAATGGACAAAAAAGTGAGGGCCTTATAACATTCACACATCCACATAACCCAGGCTAATTTATTCAAAACTACTGGTTCGTCTTTCACTGCAGACCCACCAACCGTTGCTGTACATATCAATGGCAGAAGAAAGGAGTTCAAATCCTGGAAAAGTCGCTTACAGTGTTAATGCAAATCCATCACTTCAGAAACAGTCAATGCCAGTGGTGTCAACTACATTCATATTCTCCAATCATTTATTTTAAGAGCTGGAATATTACCTACCAAAAAGAAAAAAATTTTAAAAAGTAGAAGTACTTTTCACGTTGAACCAGTAAATACAGGATTTAAAAGGGAACACAGCCAAAAACAAACAACAACAACAACAACAACAAAAAAACCCAAGACATACAAAACATGGGTACTCCCTCCCTCTCCTTCACAAATGAAATGGGGTAAAATGTATGGTCTACATTCGTACTGTAGCATCATGTACACATACACCCGATGTTGTGGTTCAGGGCTTCAGGATGTGGACTATTCCTAACTGATGAAGAAAAGCCATGGCTCGAATGCTGTGGCAGTGTGGAAAGGGATATGGCAGGGAAGAGAATCATGAAGTTACACTTTGCTGGCTGGCTTCATCTGACCAGCTGTGGTGCGGAGAACTTCATGCCCTGGCCCTGGTGTCATAACGATGTGACTTGTCCTCGGCCGCCAGCTTTCCATGGCTCGCTCACCTTGCAGGTGTATGGCACTTTCCATCAGCTACAGAGCAATGAAATAGAGAAACATTCCCACAGATCTATCAGCTGTACACATGAATCAAGAGTGTGCGTTTTCTAGCAGTTTTGACTCTGATATGCAAATATCCTTCGTCTCCAATATGCTGTTCATCACAGGTGTTTACGTCGTCATACACATCGTCATAATCACAGTTACCTCGGATTCGGTCTGATCTTGTAATCATCGCATAATCCATCTGATTTGATTTGGTTCATTACTTCACTGGGAAATAACTTCATCACATTTTCGAACAATAAATGCTGTAAACATACAAATGTCCAAAATGTTTCACACAATCGAAACTGATGCCTGTATCATTTATCCAGCCAGAAAGACTTTCTGATGGAAGGTCCCAACTTTCCACTGACTATACTGATGATGCCTATAACCTCTACTGCAACAAAGAAAAATGAGATTAGCCAGCCACTATTTTTCAGCAAACATCATGTCACTCTGTGGTTTACTGCATGTTGCATGAGATCATGTGAATGACAGCAAAGCATACAGAAACAATGTGAGACATTTTATTGTGATTTTACAAGATCGTTCCCCCCTCCCCTTTTTCAGTTATCTGGTTTGCTTTGATCACCTGAAATTCAACACTTATAAATCATTTGTTGCTTTTTCATGAACTGTTTTAGTCTGTTTTTCATGTGAAATAAATAACATAAAGAGGAAATGTAAAATTTCCATTAAATAGGATTAAGGGTCGAGGTCCAGAACACATGCAATGCATGCCATTTCTTTCTTCTCTCTCTGCACCCAGAACTGACACAAATCCCTTTAGTATGTGAACTATTTTGGCACAGAAAGGACACGGACAGTACAAGTACACACATACATTACTTTTTATTTCTTCTACTGAAAGAACATGCACTCAATGTGACTCTTGCCCCACCCAACATTTACAATCAATGCATTGCCAATGCTAACCAATTTTTTGCAACATTTCACCATTTTTAAAACTTAACTGCAATTGTTCTTGTCCTTAAATCAAGCAAATTGTCAAAATGCAACCAATGCTACATTTTGAACATGCTAGGAATTGCATGTAACTGAAGATGAATCGTCTTCATAGGCCCTTAGCACATGATCAATTCACGCGATCAGACCTGCTCATGGCAACTGTCAAAAGCTTCAAAATACACGAAGTTGAAAATAAAACGTGGCTGGGAACAGTAAACAATAAATAAGTACGGTAACACTTGCTCCCATACGGAAACCTAACACGGAGTAACTTGTATTCAAGACTGGCATAGCCTTTTAAACTTGAATAAGATCAGACAAGTTCAAAGACAAACGATCGGTCTTGAATAAAAGTTCCTCGTGTTAGGTTTTCTTATGGGAGCAAGAGTTACCCTACTTGTTTATTGTTCAAAATACACATTGGACTTCTCTTCATAAGACAAAATTTTCGAATAGTTTTAATCATGTAAAGAACCGTGTTCATAAATATACACCCATATATATTGATATATATATATACACTTTTTTTTTTTTTAACCACAGCAGCACAGGACAGTAAGGGAAGCCTGACCCCCAGTGACAATCACTTGCTCCACCTGCCCTATAGCAACGGCAATATTAAAAAAAAATCTGCAGTGGAGAAATAAAAATTCACATGTTTTTTGCCGACGCGAGTCATCACTGTCACAGCCTTAAAGTTCACCTCATGAAACCATCATTGTGAAGTTACAGTTGATTACATCGACATGATAAAATAAGCCATGTCACAGACCCAAGTCAAAAGGCATAGGCCAATCAGAATTGAGCAGACTTTCACTCTTGGCCATTTGTTGTCAAAGTGGCAGATGACGATTACTTATTGGACTGAGACGGTTTGTATAGTTAAAAGCTGTGTAATTTGCCTTTTCCTCTTTCTTGGCATTTATAGTATTTTACTGAATTTAACACTTAATTTCATAAACCACACTTACTGCATCCGAGCTGTATTGATGAACTGCTTTCAAAATCGTGCCTAGCAGATGGCCACATTCTAAAACTGTAACAGGATTAGAGAACTCTTCCATGGCCAACATGACATTTCTTGTATTGTATTTCTGGGGAAAACAGTAATGGAGGTAAAAATGTTAGTGTGCTGTTCGATGCTTTTGATAAAATCTGATCACCATATTAAAATCTTCACGAAGATCGTAGCAAGCGCTAGTTTTTAACATTCACTCGGCATTATACTCTTTAAAATGACTGATACGGAGTCTGATGTCGACATGTCAAGTGAAGTGTAGGGGTCCGACTTTATTCAAGTTTATAAGGTTGTGCCAGTCTTGAATAAAAGTTACTCTTGAGTTAGGTTTTCTTATGGGAGCAAGAGTTACCCTACTTGTTTATTGTTTACTGTCAAGTGAAGGTCACAATGACATTGCATACAACCGACAACTTCAGCTATCATCCCTCCCCTTCCTCCCAAATGTCACTGGATACCATGACCTTATGCAGACTCTTACAAAATGGAATTATTCATTCCAAAATGCATTAAATTAAAATTCAAAAAAAGAAAAAAAATCAGATAGAGATAGAGAATCATGTGATGTTTGTGCACCCCAAATTCAGCCCCTGTAATATAACCAAATTTGCAAGCAACTTACCTGGTCAATAAAAACATACTGGTTATTCATTTTCAACTTCTGTTGAACTTGACTTTGATCACACAAGACACAAATGTATTCATGAAATTGTTCTTACTGTTTCATTTCATTTACTTTATATTGCATTATAATCACAGAAGAAAAAATAAACAAATTCATAACATAGGCAAGGGTCTGAATAAAATTTTAAACATACAAAACAGGATGGCTGGAAACGGCTTGAATACAACTTGAACACACAAAACAATATCATTTTCTACCAGACACAAGTTGGATGAACGTTTTGCAGCCTGGAAATACAACTGCAGTAACTCCATTTTTGTTGCATTTTTGAGATTTTTGGTATACTGTAAGAGCTGGCCAAGGGGCATAACCTAGCCAAGTCTCAATCACATTATCTTAACAATATACACGCCGTAATCAAAATACTTGTACCGTAACTCAGCTCGCAGTATATTTTGTGGAATAACAATCAGTTCTTTTCCTCTCTGTAAAATTTGATTTTCAGACTTACGGTAGTTGTATTTCCAGGCAGCAACTTGTTCATAAACAATACAGATATTCCATTTCAATGAGATACACCAATTCTTTAAATAATATAAGAGCTGGATGAACAATTGTCAAATAATCAAGACACATTTGAAAGAGATGCACCCTTTTTTTTTTTTTTTAGCCATTTCCTGGTGTAAGTGAGAAAAGCTACTAGAGTTTACATGCTTATAAAATAATGAGTAAAAACTGTTGCCAAGTAATGGCCAGGTGGTCTTATTCAGTGGCAGGTGAAAATCAGGTTTGTGGCAGGTTAGAAAAAAAAAATACTGTCCTGCTCTGCCGTGTGTTTGTCATTGAACAACAGAGAACCAGCGGAAATCCGAAGTCTCGCACACTTCAGCGTCCGCTGGTAGTTTTTAACAGCGTCAGGCAATGTCTACGACATTGTCTTTGCAGTACAGTAACCTGACCGCAAAAAAGATTTATGTCCTGATCCATGCCTGTTGATTAATTCATCTGTTGGGCCATTACTAGGCAAAAACTGCTGAACCTGTTTTCTGTTGGAGCATTACTGGGCCATTTCTAGGCAAAAACTGATGAACGTGTTTTCTGTTGGGGCATTATTGGGCCATCATTAGGCAAAAACTGCTGAACCTGTTTTCTGTTGGGGCACTGTTGGCAAGACTTGCTGAACCCTTTTTCTGTTGGGGCATTATTAGGCAATAACTGCTGAACAAAGTTTTTTATTCAACATGTCCAGAAGCCCAGAATGAACCTTTTACATCCGTTTTATGGATCCGGATTGGACAAGATCATTCAGAAAGATAACACAGGGAATAGCACCTTCACCCCACACCAATTCTCTCTTTGCCAATAGTGGGTTCACATTACTGGTTAGATTACAACAAACTTACCGCAGCAATCTCGTCACCATGAACTGATAATGGCCTCTGCAGTAATAAAAAAAAATTTTCATGGAATACAAAAACTTTCTAATGATATCAATTTTTTTCTTTCTTTTTTCATTTTTGCTCTCTCATCTCCCATGTCACTTCAGTGGTATAATTCCCGCATCACTCATTCCGGCTTCCCATCTTATGCCACTCATGGTTTGCCTCACTGCAGCCCTGACACCCGGAAGAAGCAGTCCGTATCAAGTCGTCATGTGGTAACTGACTTGCAGAGACTGTACAGCTGCAGAGTCACTTCAGTGTACAGAGGAACCCGCTCGGATCCAACGTAATCAGGACACCACTCACTTCGGTGGTGAACAGTGGAACCTGTTCTGATCCAACCTGATCAGGACACCACTCACTACAACCCCAAAGTGAAGACGTGAGGGAGTAGTTGTGAAACAAACGTAAATGAGCCTCACACATAAGAGGGTGCCACGTTTGCCCCACAACGGTTCCCATGAATTCATCAATACTAACCGCTGGGACACAAACTCACCAACAGCACATACTAGCACAGATGTTAGGAAACTACGGTCATCGTGAGTGTAGAGCATGGATGACTGCAGAATTTGAGACTCTTTATACCGATCAACAATGCAATGGAGTCAATTCCTATCAGACTTTGGGACAGAGCTGTACTCTATGATGCTTTTCACAATACATCAACCAGGCCCAAAAGAATCAGATACCTGCAGTGTTGGACAGGAAATCTGAACAACACTTGCAGAGATGCATCCACGGAGTACACAAGCCTAAACCGTGTGGTTACAGTTTTCCCACCTCATCCAACTTCACTCTGGGTAATTACCGTTGGGAGATTTAAAAAAAAAAAAAAAAAAAAAAAATGGCTCTAAAGCGACTGAACCCATGACGTCGCAGCCAGAAGATCTGCAGCGCTAACCACAGCACCACCAGGTATGGTACAAGCACCAATGTGTTGCATTTCTTTTTACAAGTATATCAGGGGGTAAAAACTCTCACCCACTGACCTCAAAGGGCAGATCCAATATTTGTTAGATCTTGGAGGTCTGAGTGCCCAGTGGGAATTCAATTCATGGTAATTATTCTCTCCAAAGTATCTCATTTGTTTTGCATTGCTTAAAAAAAAAAAAGAAAAAAATTGCAGTAAACTCTTTCTGCGCAAAGCATCGAGTGGTTTTCTCTCCAGAATACAGCACTGACATATATAAACCTTACTTTTTTTTTTCTGCTCTTGCTGTTGCGAGTACATGGAAAACATTATTCAGGCATTGTTGTTAATATGCTCACTGGAGCTTCTGGAAAACACTGGTGTCATATGTGAGTTGACTCCATCATGGTAACAGCCCTGATAATCCTTTGCGGACACTGGACTGTAGCAACATCATCTTTGTCTCACTGGCGTCACACAGCTTGTCCAAGGTCAGTAGGAGAGACCTACCAGGACAGTGCGCATTCAATATCTGGGTTGCCGTTCACAAGGGAAATCTATTTCTTGTCCTTTTGTAAGTAAATGGAAAACAGCTTGTGGTAACACGACTGGAGAGGCTTCCTGTCATTCTTGGTTGCACAGTTCTCACAAGGCCAAAGAATGGCCTTTCCTTTCACAGAATGCTGAACAAAAATGAAGCAATAATGCACAGATGCGCTGGTATAGAACAGCTGTCGAGCGTTGTGTTCTAAAATAAAAACTTCAGTGATTCATTTATTAGCCTATCAGAATAAACTGTATATCTAGCCCAATCTGAACACAGTTGTGTATTTAATAACACCACATTCACCAGATACTAGAAAAGATCAATTGCACAGATGGCATGTTCAACCTACGCAAGAGCACAGCAACAAGTTGCTTGCATCAGATCACTCACTCATGTTTCAACCTGTTCTGAATGTTTAGCTGTATTTGGTTGTGTTTTCTGCCACACGGCTTTCTGTTTCAATCGTCTTCTCATAATTTTACTTGCCACAGATAACAAAATAACACACACAAAAATAAATTAGGAAACACACAGATGCTTCACCAGTCGGCTGATTTTGAAAACAATGCTCTCCTTTTTTTCTTTCAGTTTGCAAATATTTAACTTGCTTCAGCAGTATGACGAATTCTCCCTGTACTGCAAACATCATGACCAGACGTTTCCAAAACACCAGTCCAAAAAGCCTGTTCAAGACCCAGTGAGGCATGCTTGCTGCAGCTGGCTATCCCCCCTGGTCCTTCAGTTTCTCAAACTCTTTGCCAGCAATGACCGGTCTACTGGCCTGTTTGGTCCAGTGTTGGTGGCCAATGCAGTTCTAAGATGCCTCACTGGTTCAATTTCCCATCCACAGCCTGCATTTAATCTGTGTACTTCTACAATATGGCCAAACGCAATACCAGACACTTTTGCCCGATTTTCCTTTTTTCTCACCTTCACTGCTTTCAAATCTGAAGGTGTTCAATTGTTGCTTTCCTCCATTTGACTCGGTCTACCTCCTCTACAGTGGTACTACACAGTCTTGATTAGAGCTATCAAACTTGTCACTCTGACTGGACCGCCCTTTTTCTCCCTTACTGGTTAAGATCCTGTGTAACTGTAACTTTCCACACACTGCACGTCAGAAGCAACAAACCCCCTGCCGCATGATCCTATTGTCTGAAACGCTTGAGGAGACTCTTCAGAAGCAACAAACCCCCTGCCGCATGATCCTACTATTGTCTGAAACGCTTGAGGAGATTCTTCATTATCATGTGGGATTTCCCTTTCAGTTCAGTCTATGGAGAAGTCCTGATCGTAACTATGGTGACCATCTTCATCAACTGATACCTTGAACGCTTGTTATGGCTCTCTGACAAAGCCAAAAAGCTAAAAAAAAACCAAAAAATAAAAAAAAAAAATAAAAAAAAAAAAAAAAAGGTAAAAAAACTTACTAGTTTAATTCATTCAAGGACCAAGTTAACGTTTGTCCAACACCACAGACAACCTCATGCCAACCTTTTCCCACCAATAACATTTACTGTTCCCTAGCAACTCAAGCAATTCACTCATTCCAGGCAAAGTCGAACAGATAATCGACTTCTCTAGAGAATGTATGATGTTGGCATCTTTTAAGAAGGAAGTCCAAACAGCGTTCTCATGCTGGAAGAGGGGTGGAGAAGCGTTCTGATCAGCACGGTTGTTTCTCTCACATACAATCCACCTTCTCTGGGTACTGCAAAGGGTCAGGGAAGCCACAGGCACTGCATACAGCAGACGTCAGTATAGAGTATTCCAAGGCTCCATGTTTTTGTACTGAGGGTTCCTCATCAAGGCCTCATGAGCTGGTGGGTCGCTGGGATGATGAGGATAACCTGTAGAACAAACCAACCACTGGTAGTGTTAATTCAGCACATTAACATAACACAGGCTACCGCAATGGTCAATTTTACACATCAACATAACACAGGCTACTGCATTGTCAATTTTAGCACATTACCACAACATAGGCCACACTGCTTTTGTCAGTTTCAGCACATCAACACAAAACACACCCATACTACTATGATCAGTTTTAACACATCAACACCACAAAGGCCATTATCACTGTGTGATTTGAAATACAAGCACAAAATAGGCCATACCTATTGTCTGTCTGTACACATCCACACAAAGCTGGCTACTACTACAGTCCCATTTAACACACTACTATGAAGTGGGTCTTTACTACTGTCCATTTTAAAATGCTCACACAAAGCAGATCATTTCTACTGTATGTTCTACTGCACAAACACGAAGTAGGCCATTACAACCAAGCCTTCCAACTCCTGAAAAAAAGGGGCATTTTTTTGGGGGGGGGGGGGTGAGGAGATTACAGCTTCAGTAGGAAGTAGTGAAGGTGCTATGGAAGGTGGACAAAAAAAATCAACAGGCAGATCTCTGAAGCACCTGTTTTCACATAGCAAAATTACAGATACGCCGCTTTCAGTTATATTTTCAATAAGTTTTCAGTCATATTTTATGCTACTGGTAGCAAAAATAAAAAATGAAAATGAAAAAATTGAGGACCAGAGGTGCCATTCCAAAGATTTCCAGCAGCAAAAATTAAAAAAAAAAAGGTAAAATCAGCAGAAAAGAGGACTACTAACATGTCTGTACTACTTGTCAACACAGAGGCGGCAAATACTATTGTCAGATTTAGCACACCAACAGAAAGTGTATCATCTTTAAACACAGCAGCACAAAGTATGCCATGACATCATTCCAAACACAAAATATTGTATTTTTAACACACCAACACAAAACCTGTTACTATCATTTTAACACATCGACTTCCCCTTTTTCACGAAACATACAGTCGAATTCGCTGAAAGCTCCTTACCCATCAGCCATTGGCAGTGTCACAATGTTCTGTCTCACCACACTTTTCCCTGCGGACTCAGGAGCCGACCTGTCAACACAGCAAGTAGATCACATGGTTCATCAGTTCTGGCCTCATATCATGAGTGTTCTACTTCCACAGTGAGCACGGCAAGTAGATCACATGGTTCATCAGTTCTGGCCTCATATCATGAGTGTTCTACTTCCACAGTGAGCACGGCAAGTAGATCACATGGTTCATCAGTTCTGGCCCCATCTCAGGAGTGGTCTACTTCCATAGTGCACACAGCAAGTAGCGGGGGGGGGGGGGGGGGAATGTTTGCAATACTCAAAAGTTTGTGTCCAGGGCCCCACTTAAGGCCTCTGGTGGGGTGCAGGGGCACGTTTTGCTGGGGGGGGGGGGGCAAAGCCCCATCCCCCAAGCTGAAGGAAATTTGACATTAAAGGACAGTTTACAGCCTTCTCCTTTGGTACAAACCCTGAATTTTATACTTCTCAGTTCTATACAGTTAAAACTATTTCAAACAAAAAACAACAGAATGACTACAAACGTCCAACGGAGTCAAGGCGGAAGAGTTAAAAATATGGATCAGAGAACCAGCGCACGCATCCATCGACTTGCAAAACGTGGGGTGGGGGGTAGGGGTCACCAAAACGGAAATCTGCATAAATACAGAACTACTCCCACCAGTGAAGTAGTTCACAATCTTATGATAAACACAGACAAATAAAGTACAGGAAAAAAGTTTTAGTCCTGTTATTTGTCTGTGTCTTTGGTAGAAACTACCCCCCTGTTTTTCTACATTTTGCTTCATTTTCCAACCTCAGTCACTCCGTTTTGAAACTAATCTCAAGGTGGTTTACTTCCACAGTGAACACAGCAATCAGTTCACATGGATCATCAGTTCGGTCTCATCTCAGAACTGTTCTACTTCCACAGAGAACAGGGGTCCACTATGATTAAAAGTAGCAAGCTAACTTTCCATGAAGGCCATGGGATTGGTAAGCTATGCTACTGTCCAAGTTCTTGTTTGTGCCGGAAAATTGTTTTTTTAATTTGTGAAACTGGCTGAGACGTTTATGAGAGTGGTGAGGCAGATGTGTTTGGGAGATTCAAGGCAGGAAATTGTTCAGCCAATCTAGTTTGGAATTTCCAGTACTTTCCTTTTCCCTCTTCCTCTCTCCCTTTTCATGATGTGAAAATGTCGGTGGACTCGAGGCAAGAACTTATTCAGCCAATCTAGTTTGGAATTTCCAGTAACTTTCCTCTTCCCTCTTCTTTTCATGATGTGAAAATGTCGGTGGACTCGAGGCAAGAACTTATACAGCCTATCTAGTTTGGAGTATCCAATATCCATTTTTCCTTCTTTTTACCTGACAGAATATTTCATGATAAGGTACGTATCATATTTACTATTGGTGCTGGGCTGCATAAAGGTTCCCTGGTGACGAGATCTAAATGTGCAATATAGGATTCTAAAAAGTTATGGCACCAACACACATCACTACCTCCAGACACAACAATGACACCACAACTGATCCTAAATCACAAACTAATCACTGGTCCAATCTGTACACAGAATTATAAATTCACTGGATCCCTCCCTACAGCATCATCAGCACAAAATTCCCTCACCAAAATCCCATCTCCTCACCTAAATCCCATCTCAGTAGAAAACACCTCAAGAAAGTGAAACAACAAAATGCGTTCGGCAAATGCTTCCCTTAAAAGCTGCGGACAGTGCAGTAAAATGCACACTCAGAATACCAGTGTCTTTATACCTTACATACATATATTACTGAGTTTTGAGATATACTGACTTACTTTTCAATCACAAGTTAAACAAAGCCTTTTCCCAGGATGGAGAACAGCCGACCTGGAAAATTTCTGGAAAAGATCGAAGGTCCAGGGACTGCCTAGGTCCCCGAGAGTTTGAGGAACAACGCCCTGGTGGGGGGCCCCCAAGGGATCACACAGCCCCTGGCCAAAATGAAAGACATTTTTGTGATCTCTTATTAGAGACAATTCACTGCGCAGGAAGCAAAAATGAGAGAGGGGGAAAAAAAAGCCCTAGCTGCAGGTGCACACACACACATACACTGACAGTACACATATGTTCTGAGGCATGCAAATCTAATTTAAGAAAATTCTGTTAACAAAGATGGTTTTGTTTCAGCAAATAGCAATAAAAAAAACAATATCTTTTATTGTGGACACAACCACTGTGACTCTGTATATTCCATGTCTTGCTGTTTATAACCAAGTCCACCACTGGGATACACATGACATAACATATCAGGACTGTCACACCACCATCAAAATAAAATCGATGAATATTGTTCGTTTGGTTTTTGCTGTTGTTTTTTCAAGTGTTTTCTTTTTGGTTAATATTAATCAATCAAGAAGTACTGTCGGCACTGACTATATTCAAGTGCTACTGTAGCAACAACATGCTTCTTGCAGCCCACATGTTCACAGACTGCTGATAAAACCAAGACTGGCGTAGTTCAGCTCTATTTGGTAAGGGTAATGTTGCTTATAGCTCAGCCGACTGGCAGACTCCATGTGACCACAAAATGCATGTTAGCTGCATACACACACACACACACATACAGGTCAAGGTCAATTCAAAACATCTTACTGGTTATCTTCAGGTGGAGCCTGGTCAAACTGGATGAGCGACGCACTTTCTCTTTGGGCACGCCTTGTCTGGACATTTCCTCACGACGCTTGCAGGCTGCCGACACCGTGGCGTTGATGTTGCGCAGCTTGTCAGATGACTGCAGAATGAAACAATCTGAGGGTAAATAATCTAAGAGGAAGCACTGTGAAACTCAGTCATTTTACACTTGACATATTTCTGAAGATGCTATCAGTAGCGTTGTCCGTTAGTAAGTTCACAGCTAAAATTACTTTTGGAATCTGTGCAGTTAACATAGTTCACGCCTTTTTTTTTTTTTTTTTAATCAGGGGACAAAACAGCTGGGCTGTTCATGGTGGACACCGAGATGCTTTAAGACACAACACCACTTTGTATCTTCCAGATTTCTTTTTTCTGATGTGGTAAACTCCAGTTCACATTCTTTGTGCGACCTCCTTCCCAACTCATTTCTAGAAGAAGCAAAAGAGTGTCAACCGAAACAGTTTATACCTCTTATCTCAACTGCAGCTATACAACAACCCAGTAATGATACAGTAGTGCAGCACTACTGCAAGGACACTCAACCAGTTGGCGTTCATCTGATTCAGTTAGCTGCGTTTCCAATGGCTGTACAAGACCAAAGAAGCAGCTTTTTCTAAGGTGCAATGTGGGCAATCTCTAAAACGGGACGTGGTGTTGGAAAATTTAACAGCGTATCAGGCCTTCAAAAAGCATTATGAACCCCAAAGTTGAAGACCATGACGGAAGAAGTCACTTACCCCCGGACGGTCCCCAAAACAGTAGAGTGTGCGGGACATAGGCGTGAGCTGACTGGGTGAACGAGGGGCCTTAAATGGAGATTCTTTGAGTGGAGAGATCATGAAGTTCTTTCTGCCAACAACACTGCAACACACCAAGGGGGAAAAATGCCCTACAGGAATCGTCTCATTCACACTGATCAACAAATTCAAGCAAATCTTGCAGTACATTCAGCATGTTCAAACACTTTTTTGTCTGCTGGAGAGACTGGGGGTTAACAGGTTTAACACCTCCGCTGAGGGCGCTGGTTTTATATGGAGGTACAGCTAGCTTTCGTGCTGGTTTACCTAATTCACCTGCTGCTGTCTCTTGTGTACAATTAGAAAAGTGAAATGCTTCTGCCTGACAGGAGACAGACACTTTCAGGACCTTTCCAACAGTAGCAGAGTAGGACAAAGCTGGTCGAGTCTGACTGCCGAGCACCTGTTTTTCGGCCTCATGGAATGGGAATTCTTCTTTCTATCTTGAACTGCTGGATGTTTTTCTCAACCTTCCATTTGGGGCAGTCCTGCAAGAAAGAGGGGTGGCTGCCACTACAGTTGGCACAAAGGGCTGGTCCCTGGCAAGGCCAACCACAGATTTTCTCCCCCCAAGCACCTGTCAGGGATATGGTCAAACTGTTGACAGCGGAAACATCTCATCGGAGAAGGAATGTAGACGTCAACTTTTACAAGCGGGTAGCCTACTTTGCAGGCCTTGGGAAGACTGGGTGAACAAAACATTAGAAAAAAAGCTTGTTCGTCGGTATTCTCTCTGATCCTTTCCAAACTGTTACTCTGTGGGTATCAATCACCTCTTGAGGCTCAAAACTCTCTCTCCATCTCTGCCTCTGACACTCCTCTCAGATCAGGGCATCACACCTTTTTGAAGTATTAAGCTGCTTGTGTGGTGTCACTGATCTCCCTGTCCACCAGCTTAGTGGCACTTGAAAGCTGTTTTGCTTAGCCTTTGGTTCTGCATCCCACCAGGAATAATCCGTTCCTAAGCCTTTTTACTGGTAGAGGGTTGTCTGCAATTCCCTGAATTCCATTCTAAATTGCAAACAGACATAGGGCTGAAACTGGCGTCTCCTGTTCGGTTCCATCAACCACAAGCCAGGAAGCCCAGAATCCTGTCCTTGTCTCTGTCCAGATCTGATCTTTTATTATGGCAGTAATTTATATATATATATTTTTTTTAAATGACAGGAATTTTTTTAATAAGAAGCCGTATCTTATGGGTTACAGAGTCCAACAAGGGGCCAGGGCCAAGAAGTCAGACTGACCCTTTCCAGGGTCCAGAGAAATACGACTAACAGGAGACCACCAACCCCTATCCCCTGATCATGCTCAACTCCCGAGACCTGAGAGCTGAGCACTACTGGAGTTACTTTTAATATGAGAGCAGCACATTCAGCAGATTTTTACAATATATGAACACAGAATACGTCAAAATCACACAGGTAAATAAGTCTGTCAGCATGTCCTTGCTTTCTGTGCAGGCCGGCTATCCACTATGCCACTCTTTCCAGCACAGGAATTCTACTTGGGCTTCACACAGGATTGCACACCTGACATTCCCTACCTGTAGGCTGGTGATGGAGGTTGTGGAGAAACTGGATGGGGCACAGGTGACAGGGTGGGGGCCTGCTGGAAACAAAATCAACATCAGTAAATTCCAATGAAACACTCAGAGATAGTTTTCTCTCCCTCTTCTCAAATAAATCCTCATAATCATCATGATGTAAAACTTGGAGGAACAATCCTTAAAAATTAAAAAGCAAATGAAACACAAAAGAAAGAAAAACATTTTTTTTTCCTCGACATTATGAACCTATTAAAAATACATTTTCTTTAAAACATCCCCCCCCCCCCCCCCCCCCCCCACCCCCCACCCCCCCCACCAATGGAAAAAAAAAAAGAGCACTGACAAAGACAAAACAAAAGTGTCTTTAAAAGGAAGCACATCTTTAACAGGAATAAATCCAGCACAGACACAACAACAAAATGTTCTTGAAACACAAATCTTTAAAGGACGTCTTTACTGGAAGACTGATTTAGTACACACAAAAAATGTTAAAAAAACAAACAAACAAACAAAAAAAAGTCTGCAAATAAACTTTCTTGTGAGCTTGACAGTGAATCTAGTACAAAGGCAGAAAATTACCTTTAAAAAAAAAAAAAAGGTCTTGAAAGAGTCAGCCTTGTTGGGATGTTAATCAAGAGATTTAAAAAAAAAAAAAAAAGGTTAAGGTTAAAGTACCACAGCCTAATAGCAGTGACCTATCATAAGTTTAGCGTTCAGGGCACAGCGTGATCGAAGGAGGCCCATCCCCCTCCTTCTGCTGCATTTAACCATCCCTGCAGTGAATCATGCACCCATTTACTATAGGTTGACAGAAAGGATTTTCAAGCTCTTACCCCAAAAGTGGTTTGAAATCAAAATCCTCCGCTCAGAGGTGAACACTCTAATCATCTGACAACAGGACCCTCTTAAATACTGATGTAGAATAGACAAAGGTCATCCCCACCCCAAATCACTGGCATGTTTACTCATGGAAGTAACTGGCACTGACCCCCTGTCGGCTGTTGCTGGAGAACTGCAGAAGGAAGCTCTTCATGGTGACCATGAAGACCTGGTTGTAGAAGTTGATGATGGAGTCGTACCTGTCTTCCCCCATGTACACATTCCGAAACACCTGCCAGTGCAAATAAACACACACTGAATAACACAGTCAAGCTGGACAAAGCTCTAAAAGATAAAAACGATACTTGAAACTGGACGTTAAAGTGGTACGAAGTTTTGCAGACACAGGGAAATCCCTGTAAATGATTTCAGCAACTAACGGGATAGGGAGAAAGGCAGGAGGGTAGGTATTCCAACTCCCCACAACTCAGTATGATGCGTTACTGCCGAAGAGAACACCCCCCTGCCTAAAATTACATTTAATCCAACATATACCATGGTTCAAAAGGCCAATTGGCAGCAGCTACTGGCTGTCCTGTCTCATATCAAATACTAGTCCCCCCCTTCCCCACAGCCTCAGAAAGACTGCAATCAGGCAGAACAAGATTGAAAGGGACGGCGCTATGCGCACACACTCCACTTTTTTTCACATTGTTTTTCCCAGTCCTTGTATTCACATTGCAGGTAAGTTTTTGACTCTTTCTCTACATCAATCATGCTTTGTTGCTTGCCTGTTCAAGCATGCTTACGTTTTCTTCCAAAGGAAAAGCTAAGGTTTATGTTGAGCATTTGAGCAGTAAATCATTACAAAAATTCTGTCGATTTCTTCCCTGCCCGTCTATCCCGGAGTCCAAGTCTCAGTTACTTTTCCAGTTTTCTCTTCCTGTCACTCATTTCGACACTCTGTCTCCCTCAGCATCCCCTCTGTTCTATTTGTGGTCCAACTGATTTAACCCTAAGAAAACAGAGCCAAGGACCACCACCATACATTAAATGCACTCGCAAAAGGATACGATTCCTCCTGAATACTTCAAGGTAGTATTGGTCATAATCGTTGTCGGGGGGGTGTCAAACTCTTATGTACATAGACTAAAGAGTTTTCAGATCAACAAGTCTTCAACTCCCTCCATGGCAATATTTCCGTATGCAAGCATCACTGTAATAACCCTTACCTTCCAATGTCCACATACCCCCATCATGCCTTCATCAATTTGCACCGACTTATTGACATGTACAAAACAAGAAAAGCTGGGTTTTGTAGTAACGATGAATAGATTTATAACTATGCCAAGGTACCCGACTTCAAATCTCTATCCTTTCATTTCATTTCTCTGTTTGACATTTTTGCCCTACTGTACTAACACACACAAAAAAAAAAAAAAAAAAAAAAAAAAAAAAAAAAAGACGATCACTAGTATACATTACACAAATGTCTTCAATTTTAAATCTCTGTCCTTCCATTTGTTTAAATGAAAATTTTGCCCCATTAGCACAAAAAACATGTGGACTGACAGAGCTGATAAGGGGGAGGGGCAGGGGGAGTCTTGGCATAGTGACAGTTATGGGAGTGTTCATTCAAAATTAAAATTTACACAAAATAGTCGTCTCTTTTATTTGCAGTCTCATCTGTGCTCGTCTTTCTGTACCAATTTCTATGTCTTTGAAAGTATTTTTCAGCCTGGGTTCCCTATGTGTCACATGCCTGCTCCTATCAGGTCTCCATGTCCGTCTCCTTTACATAATGTTCACACAAGATGCTGGCTGCACCCTGAGTCATTAGATAGGCAACTTGCGTTTGACAACAACAATGAACTACCACCCCCAACAATCCAAACAACTTAATTTCTCCATCATCGATTTCCGACACTGTTAAAACAAAACTAGCTTTTCTTT
This sequence comes from Conus betulinus, assembly GCA_016801955.1. Taxonomy (NCBI): domain Eukaryota; kingdom Metazoa; phylum Mollusca; class Gastropoda; order Neogastropoda; family Conidae; genus Conus; species Conus betulinus. The sequence goes on from JADBJO010000454.1 coordinate 45,867, forward strand.
TTTTTTTAAAACGTTAATCAGAAGTACAAACAAAAACCTTCACATTTTTTTCTTTGAAACTTAAGTTACAGATCTAAAACAAAAATTCAACAAAATATGCAGTTATTTTGGGGAAGTTTTGAAAATGAAGTCCATCATTGCCCCCACCACCAAAGCCTCCTACGCGGCCAATCAACACCCTCTCCATGATTCTGTAGAAATCCACATTCTGAATCAACTATTCATGTGGAAAGTTATCACTAGGTCAAACTACTGACAGGGTTCACATGCTTCTCTGACATACACATTAATAACGCACACACATAAGTGCCTCTTGACACGCAGTGACACTACATGTACATGCCTGCCGTCTTTGTGGGGTTGAAATTCAGGAGCAGGTGGACTAACGGCTACAATGAAGTATTCTCATGCCATAACACTCAAACCAATTAATTTAAGCACAGCTCACAACTATATCTTTCAGGAAAGCCGTCTTCAGGCCTTTGCAGATAGATAATGTTGCTTATAGCCCAGCAAACCGCAAAGAGCCTGCCTGTGCAGAATGTTATACTGACTGTCTTAGGTGACATATCTACCATGTGGGCAGGGGGCCGGGAGGGTGTGTGTGTGTGTGTGTGTGTGTGTGTTTGTGTGTGTAAGTGTGTACATGTGTGTAGGCTTGCGTAAATTATGTTTATACATTAATATGGTGTATTTGCGCTATATTCCTTGTTACTGCTTTTGTGTAAGTCCCTGTCTTGTTATAGTTTGTCATGTCTTATCATATCACTTTATCATGTGTTGGTTATGTAAAACCTTAGAGCCCTAATTTTTAGAGAGAATTGACGCTATATAAATTAACATTACTATTATTATTTTCATCCCCACCTGCTTTGAATTTAAGAATTATTTCAACATTCACATACACAAAAAATGCTTTTCAAAGATTTTAACATGGAAAATTTCTCATAAAACAGAAGCCGCTTGGTCGTCTTACGAACAAGTCTATATCAAACATTAAAAACACAAGTCTATATCAAACATTAAAAAACAAACAACAATTTACAAGGTAAAAAAAGCACAGAAATAAAATGAAATGAACAGAAAGTTATTGGCACGTACATCAGGATCAGCATGGGGAAGATCTCTGTACTCCTGGACAATGGTCTTGAAACGAAGGTCTTTTTCCATCACCTTACACACCCCATACACCGAACACATCAAGATCTGCAACGAAACATACAAAGCACCGTCATTCATGCTCACCATAACTCTCCAACTCTTCAATCTAATCCTATAGCATTCAATGGAACAATCAAAACAGCTTCCTGTTCCAATACTAAAAATACTCAGGGATACACAGCACAAAGTGTACATATTTACTATTTTTTTTTCGCTTGTTTGTTTTTGTTCATTGTATGCAATGAAACTGAACTGTATTTAATTCTATCTGAATTTTTGTTAATAATAAACCATTTTGCTTTCACTTATTAAAAACAAAACAAAAAAAAGGAAAGCAACTTTACTTTAAAGGAAAAAAGTCTACTATTTTCCGATGTCACAGTAACATTCAGAAATGGGAGACCTTTCACTTTAAATAAGTTTACCCATCAATGACAGTGTTGTAAATAATCCTGATGACCATACATGGCCTGTTCAGAGTGGTGGCCAAATATGGGAAAAACATGTCATCCTGGGGTGGGGGGGGGGACAAAAACACACAACATGACCTACTTTCCATCCTGCCAATTTAGGAAAGAAATGAAAATTAATCATTCACAGGCAACAAAAACAAAATCTGTAGAAAGCAGTATTGGCAAATACGCATGGTAGACTGGACAACCAGTCTCCAACCTGGACGGATTGCAGCCCCACTGTTTGTCGCCAGATCACTACGTCATCATCAAACCCTTAATGTTATAGACTTCAACAACAAAAATAAAGCAAAAAACTCTTGACCAAAGACAAATGTGTGGGCAAGAAAGATAGGAAAAAGCAGAAGACAACATAAAGAGGAATTTAAAAAAAAACAAAAAAAAAAAAACCGAAAGACATACAGAAAAGGACAATTGCGTAGATAAGATAAGATAATGTTGCTTATAGCCCAGCCGACCGCAAAGGGCCATATCAGGGCTGTCACCATGTCAGTACTTGCATAGAATTTCGATGTAAAAAAAAAAAAGTCATTTATATAGAAAGAACTCCCACATCTTCATGGGCACTTGTTACCCCGTCAACATCTTCCCATTACATGGCAACAGTTTCAAACATTTACATTTACATTTATCCCTCCATTACCTTTATTCATGTAACGTTCCTACAAACTAGAAACTTTTTTTTTTTAACAGACTTCTGCAACGCAGAAGCTTTTTTTCATACACACACACAAAGTACACACACACAGAGAATCAAGCTACCCTAAACCGTTCCACATTTTGCATAAAAATCTAGTTGTGAATGTAGTTTCCTGCACATTTCCAGGCCCTGCTGATATTTATGATTAGCTTATGTGGTTCTCTTTATGTCCAAAAATCCAGAATGGCTCCATAAAATGAAGCCAACTCCCCATGCTTCTTGATGATTTTTCACACATCACCATGAAAACCTCGGTGTATACAGCACCACATGTACAGCTGACATGGATTTCTGAGCCACCACAATTGATTCAACTACACCTGTACTGCCAAATTGTCCACATCATATAAAATGGACAGCTTCCTTATCATTATCACATAAATGACAAGTGCTGATAAACATTTAATAAAATTTAAGAACTTTGCAAATGGCAGCCACTTTTGTTAAAACACATGTACCTTCCAACTGCACATGATGTTTAAAGGTTCATATGTATCCTCTATGGTAATAAAACGTATGGTCATCCTCCAGATGCAGAACTGGACAGAACAACAGTTTACCTGGTAATGGTGGACAGCCCAATCTGGGCAAAATGGAAATGGCAGACAGCAAAATGTTCATTACTTTCTATTTCTTGTTTCTAACCTACACATCTTCACAGAAAGCAAAGTGGAAAAATATCCACCACCACCACAACAAAAAGAATCTCTTTTGGCTTGCTCCTTGGATATGTGTATGACATATCCATCTCACCAACCTGATCTAAATGTCGGTTTTTCATGAGCTCTGGTTTGTAGTTGATGCAGTTCTCAAAAAACACGTCCAGATCTTGTGCAACTGTTGACAGGCAGGACAAAATGACAGTAGGCAAACACAGTTATTCATAAATTGGGAAAATATTTTTGACATTTATGCATTAGTACTGTCAAACTGCATGGAAAAAATATACAATAATATAGCATGAATTATACAGAAGTACATGAATACAAATGTCTGAATATATGAATAAATAAAAAGGACACTACTGGCGTTTTTTCTGTCCAAGTGAAAATGAGGATGGTGACCCAATCAAATCCATAACTTGATACTGACCTTCATAAAGAATATGTTCTATGACTGGTCATCTTCAGTTTGTCTTCATTTTTGCTGAACATGAAAAATGCTGAAAACCAGGAATGTCTTTTACTTTGTTCTCAGAAATCAAAACTCATTTTAAATTCTGTACATGTCTACGGCTTCAAGGCAAGTCCAGAGACGCGTTTCACAGATGCGATGTTGCGGGAACTCTGGCCTGCTTGACAAGTGCCAGCATTTCATAGCACATCTTAGAGGTGAGCTGGTGCAGGAATAGGTGAGAACTTGGTATACTGCCTTGGGGCTCTCTCGCCGGTGAAAAAAAAAAGGCCAACAGTTTCTTCATCCTGTGACTGGTGCAGGTAAAGTAGTAACATTCACCGACTGACTGGTGACATAAACAAATCAAAACTATAACCCTTCAACAACAACAGCTTGAAGTTGTTGTCACACTGTTAATCTGAACTGGTCAAGTGCTTACTTCTGTACTACCCTTGCATTTTACAGGAGAGTCCCCATGGCCATCCCTGATATGCCTCTCCCATGTCCCCACCAAACATGAATTTAATGTGAATATCCTGTCAAGAGATGTTGTACCTGATGTGACTTTTTTTTTTTTTTTTTTTTTAAAAAGAGTTTAACTTTACCGATTCATCTGATCCAAGATGTTACAGAGAAAGATCTTTACAAAGTTCTGGCACGTTGTTGGAAAATTGGTCTTCTTGAGATGTGTGTGTGTGTGTGTGTGTGTGTGTGTGTGTGTGTGTGTGTGTGTGTGTGTGTGTGTGTGTGTGTGTGTGCGCGCGCGCGCGCGCGCGTGCAAAAAACTGACTTTCAAACAAGGTAACAGCCCCGATTATGGCCTTTTGCGGTTGGCTGAGCTGTAAGCAACATTTTCTCTATATAAATCTTTTTAAAAAAAATTAACAAGAACATTTAATTTAAAACATAAAGGCTATATGGGCAAACACACACTGAAAAATGAATAGTATCCACTCAGGATAGTGTTTACAAGTTTCACATTACTGCCAGATAATAAGTAAAAAGCTGGCTGGTCATAAACGGCTATACATGTGTAACATGCTAACTCGAATTTCCAGAAAAAAAAAAAAGGAGAATAGTTCATAAAGGAAAACAAAAGAAAGAAAACCACAGTAGATAAGGTTTAAAAAAAAAGGGGGGGGGAGGCAAAGTTAAAGAGAGGAACAGGAAAGGGGAAGGTACTTGCACGGAACTTCCACAAAGCGAGGGAGCTATTTGTACTGAACGAGCCCCTGGCATCCCTACGAGGAATTCTAACACCAGGAAAACTATCTGTTTACACTTAGTCAGCATATGTCCTGTGATTAAAAAAAAAAAAAAGACAAAAATCAATCACTTCTACAGAAAATGATGACAGTTCACTGAGCAGGTTTCTTTTACCAGCCAAATTCAACTTTAAAGTAACGACATTTCATTTTGTTGGAATATTGAATTATTTGTATCTTTTTGGAGGGTAAGGCAAGGTAAGGTAATGTTGCTTACAGCCCAGCCGACCACAAAGGCCATATCGTATCTTCTTAGAAAACACGATTTTTTAAAATAAATTCCAGCCATACATACTGCATAACCATTTACTGAAAAGAAGATCATCTAAATAAAAAAAAAAAAAAAAAAAAAAAACTCTTGAAACTGGTCCAAGGTTTTGATCAGGGAACCAATAAGCATAGGGACTCTCTCAGCACTAGCGCTGAACTGAGAAAAATTTGGTCCAGGCGACCATGGAAGCCATACACACAAAACACCACTCCCTTTGTTTGGTCGATGGTATTCACCTTTGCCTGTCTATACAGGAAGTGTCTGCAGGAGTATCAACCTGTGTACAAAGAAAGAAAACAATTAGTTCTACAGCTTACCAGGTCTTTGTTGACGTGTAACAAGGTGCACAACTTCTGCAGGCGGTGGTAAGCCAATCTGCACACTGCAAATCATGCCAAGCATTGATCAGGTGATGCCATCTTGCTAACTTTTGGCATGAAAATACTCGGTTTGACGAACATACCAATCACACACAACCTTGAGCAGGTTTTTCCGCCTGCAGTCCCTCACTTTGCAACTAGATCTTATGCAGGAGGTTAAAAATGCGCATCAGAGGTAAGTCATTCATCTTGGCATCGAGCAGTTATGGAAACAAGACTCTTTCTACCATGAGTCTCCTCAGAAATATGAGAAGGGTTTTCTCAGAGGCCAGGCTTAAAATAAAAACTGATAAATAAATCCGTCATATATGAATTACTCACAATAAACAAAAATTTTGGCTGTAGCCCAAAATGCAAAGAACACACACATCAATTTACTGCAAAAAAAAAAATTGTCAATATTCAAAAAAAAAAAAAAAAAAAAAAAAAAAAAAAAAAATTATGAGAGAGAGAGAATTTCATACAATAAAATAAAGTTACCTCTCCTCAGTTATCTAAACACATGCAAACATACAAAATTAATTTGTAGTGTTATATGTATATAAAGAATCTTAGAAGACTTCCAGTTTCGAACCAGCAACTTCATTTAACAGCCGTAAAACTTACTTACCTTTGTTGAAGAAAGACGTGAGGGACTGAGATCGATGTGACATGGACACCATTTTGGCTGGAGAGGTAGCAGGCGACTGGTTCGAGGACGTTGCCATTCCTGCATGATGATGCAAAGCCACCGGAGACAGAAACCTGTGTAAATGAGAAGAATGCATTCTCAAATTCAGGACGACAACGCATTCCTACATCCTACACATCAGCTCCATACTGGCATGAATAACAGCAACTGAGGCAAGTGAAGTCCTTTCCCTTGTTTATTCCTTTATCTGATAAATTTTGGAGTGTATAAAGGTACAAAATAAGAATTTCTGCACTATTGTGCAATGGTTTTCACACTCATGGGCATTTGTAATAATCTGTTGTCTGCCAAGCCCTCAGACTTAAGGAAAATTTTCTGTGTGGGGCCCTGTTCATGGTGTATGCTCGGGCGTGGCTTGGTCAAGTCGGGTTTCATAATGCTATTGGCTGTCCAGGCCCTGGCATCCATCGCTGTTCCGCATATAAACAGTCATCCGGCTGAGTGTGGCTGCTTTTTGTAATACTTGTTTATCCAACACTGATAGCCCCTTCGACCACCCTGCAAATAAATTCATACGATGCAATGGATCCTCCTGGGAGTACGGAACCTACAGTGGACACTGCACTCTAACCCTCTTGCATTTGTTTTGCCCCTTTCGGCCAGTCTGTTCGTCTCCCCTGGCGTTCGTTATGGCCACAACTGGCTGCACATGCTGCGTCACTTACCCTCACACTCTGCGTCCCTGTTTTAAGTCAAGGCCGGCCAAAAATAATGGGCATCCCTGAGGGGTGTCCAATGAAATCTTAGCAGTAGGATGGGGTGTGGGAAATGATTCATTCACACAGACTAGGGTCGTGAACTGACCGCATTCCATTGATTTCTCAAAAAATATGAAAACTAGCAGCAGTTTTTGGGTTGGAAAATGCAAATGCTTGAGGGTTTAAGCGAGTGAATCAAAGGTCTGAGCCAGAAACAGCCACAGCATCTCTGACGCGGTGTGTCCACAAATGTTGGTTTCTTTCCAGAATGCAGCCCCCAGGCCTGGTATTCTTTCCTACCCCCATGCGGGCTGCCATACTGAATGACTAGTTGACTTATTCTGTGATTGATTACTTGGTAAATACTTGATTTCTTTAATTATACAGCCAACATACATAAAAATCTCTGATTACATGTATTTCATTTATTAAATGATTTGAAAGTTTCTTATGGAACGTTTTGATTTTTTTTTTTTTTTTAAAAGGAATAATCAGATCTATTTAGCATAACTGGCCCGAAACTTCTACTCCTGCCACCGTTTCTTAACAGCTAAATCTGCAGCACTATACAGATTTACAATTCCACAACAACTTTCCAGTTGCAATCCACAGTACAGTAATACATGAAGCAGACATTTAAGGTGATATGACCAGAATGAAGTTGTGTCCTTTTGTGTTTGAGGCAAGAAATCTGCTGATAGTTCTGCTGAACACACACTCAGAGTAAATCTACATGCAACTAGCTATGGCAAAACTTCATCACCTGAGCTGACGTCTGACTATGTCACCCTTCGCTCAGTGCACAGTGAGTATTCCCGAACTAAGCGTACAAGAAGAAAGCATGCTGGTGACTGTAGCTGGCCAAAAATGAACTAGCTGGAACAAACTGGTGCAGCATTAAAACCAACTGCAGCAGTAGTAACAAAATACACCCCAATTACTAATTCTGACATTTTTGTTCTTTCCATCTGTCTCCCTCACATACACACACACACGCGCGCGCACACACACACACACACACGCGCACACACACACACACACACGTGTGTGTGTGTGTGCGCATAAACACACACATACATAAATACTGTGATCTGTAATAACGTTTAATATGTGCCAGGCTAGTATGGCTTTTTACCCCCAAAACTGCTGTTGGTGAACTTTTAATCTAAAATGAGTGCCTTTTTTTTTCTTCAACAAAATGTATTCACACATCTTCAAAATGTTTGTAAACAACATACTCTCTGATGCAATTTATGCTGATGCAATTTATGCTTTTCTTTTTTTCCTTTCTCCACTACTGTCCCAACATACTGGCATGTCATCGAAGACACCCAGACGTAATTTCACTCATGGAAGTTGTTGCTCTTTGGTTATAGCACTATTTCACAGTGCTTACACACTGTCAGTGCAATTACCATGGAAGGCTTAGACCAGAATAACGGAAATAACGTTGCAAATCAGAACCCAAAATTAACCACATATTCAGCATATATCCTGTGTTAGACATACTCTGTAACTAGACAAAGCCAAACTCACATCTGGGCAGCAGAGGCACAGACAGGGGTGTTGCTCCCATTGGAGAAAGGGTCTGTGGGGGAGTTTTTGGGTGGGGTGCTTTGTCCTCTGTCGCACACCCGAATCACTTCATACAAAGAAGAACCCTGTCACACATAATCATCCACAATCAACCATTCATCAGTGGCGAACTACACATCTTGTGCCTCTATTCCTGTATGAACAATGGACTTGGTTTAACAAGTGAACACATTTCACCCTCAAATGAGCAAAAATGTGTCTATAATGGACTGGTTTGTCTCAATAACATACCAAAAATCAGGTTCAAACTAAATTCACCTACAGTAAACCCCCAAGATTTCTGTCTAATCAGTTTTTATATAAAGAGTACTTGACTATACATCATTTCAGGTATTTTCATGACAGCTAAAGGTGAACATAAATACTTCATTTAACACAGGAGTACCTGCCACTGTGGTGCTATGGTTAGCCCTGTGGACTGAGAGGTCATGGATTCAATTCCCAACACATGCATCCTCTCCCATCAAGTAATATTAGTGTTATTATATACCTGTACACCTCTTGTACATCAAGTATACTTAGGTATGATTATGAAATTCACAGAACATTTGCATAAATCAAAATACATTCTATTTTCAAGGTACATGAAGGTTTTCTGTATACTTGTGTAAAAGCGATACACCTAAATGCCAATGGAGTCTAAGTGCGAAAGTGAAGGTGGGGTAGCACTGATGATGACGATGGTGGTGGTGGTGGTTGTGGTGCGGTGAAAATGACCATGCTGAACACACATTTATGAAAATGGATGAAATTTGGGATAAGCCAGATGAGTGCCCAGTTTAAATATTCAGTTATACATGAAAAGAAACTGATGAGTCAACAGCTGAAAACACAGTGACAAGCGCATGGTTAAACTAACTGAAAATGTATAGAAAATCATTGTACCCTGCTTGTTTCCGTCTTGATTTGGCTATTGACTGCTTCATCAAAAAACGGCCAAAGTCATTTGCTATCAGTAAACTGTCCATTGGCCCCCTCAGCTTATCAAATTTCTTTTATCCTGTCTGAATCCTTTCCATGCAAAATAGGTTCAGTGATATCTTCCATGTCAAATCTGGAATCTGACACCTAATTCCAGCAAATTTTCTACCCCAAATAATGTGCATCTTCCTCAAATCTCCTAACTATTCTTTTCTTCATTTTTCCGCAATCTCTTTGAACATAAAGCTCTCAAATTCTTTGCTACTGTTTCCTAAATCTTCCAAAATTTTTACCCAAATGTTCCATAACAATCTGTTAGAGAAAGATGATAGTTTTTTTTTTTTAAATTCAGGAATGGGTACTACCTTCAGTTTCACAGTTAAAGCTTTGAAATTCAGGCCCCCGAAACAATCACCACTACCCCTTCCTCCTTATCAAATATTTCATTCAGTATCAGTACACACTTTTTCAGTTTTCACAGCAGTTTGAGTTTTGCAGCTACCATCCCCAAATGAGTGAATACCATCGAATATGGCCCATGATTTTCACCATCCACAGTCATTAGACTCCTAATCCCATTGGACTCCTAATCCCATCTCAAAACCATCTGAAGCTCTGGGTATCACACCTCTGAAAACAGTATTATGTGAAATAGATCTAAGGTAACCTTTCTTCAAATTAAAAAAAATCAAAATAAATTTTTTTTTTTCAAAAAGAGGAAAGCTGACCTACCTATGTTATGTTTTCACCGATCATGTAACTGGGTTTTCTTTTTTGGCTTTATCCAAAATGAAAATTTCAGTCTGTTCATTGTTAAGGTAAAGTACACTCAAGCGTTACCATTTTGAGGTGAACTTGAAATGGAATCAGTACATTTACATATTCAATGAATTCAAACAAATGCAAAAATTCCTGGTTTTGCAGTCTACACCATATCTATGTCAAGGAACAGATGATGCCTGCTGTAAGTATCTGTTTACCTCTTTCCACGCTGTGGACTCCAGAATTCGGTACTCGATATTCTGTAGGTGCTGCAATAACAGACAAAGACTGAACAATAATGCAAATTTTAGCAGCTCGATGCTTCATCTTAAACCTTCATTTCAAACAATGAACAAAGAAGGAACCACCATTATCCTGCTCTCTCCCCAAAAATCAGCTGTATCGTGAGAAAAAAAAATCACCCAGTCATGTTGTATAGCCTTACTAACCCACCTGGTTCAAACTTTTCACGACTTGTTATACCACTGACTACCAATCATTTAATAACTCTATGTCAAATGTTAAGCACAGAACTATATGTGGGAACTCTTCAATTAAATCACTGAACAGTGTCGAAATTAAATCACTGAACAGTGCCAAACTATATCTATAGCACAATTTTCAGTTTATATCTAGATAAAATAAACCTTAGTACAGTTGACTTCTTCAGAATCAGCTGCAAATATACTCCAAAACGAACAAGCATCATTTACAAACACTTCTTAAACTCACGAGTTTTCAAAGCCAGTATCAATCCACAAACTATGGGCACCATGAAGATTAATAAACACTGCTTCCTACCTTGACCACATCTGCTGGCAGCTTGGGTTCGGCTCGGATGAAACTCTCCAGGACCTTAGGAAGTCGTAGGCCTGTATGTGTAGGGTGTCCAGTATCCATGGGAAGGAGAAGGGGGAGTCTTCACCGTCGCTTCCACTCACTGCGTAGCTTCCTGATGATATTGCAGAACAACAGGGTGAGAGTCAGAAAACACACTCAGGTCACTTTTATAACCCAACTGATCACAGTCACATTGTCAGGTCGCTTGGTGCCCAGCCAAACACAGATCTGGGCTGCAATCAAACCATAAAAGAATGATGTTGAAGTTACAATGCCAAGACTGAAAAAATAACATTGTGTTTGTTCTGAAACTACAAGGCTAATCTTGAACTTAGTTCTGAAACTACAAGACTAATCTAAATGAAGTTTAATAACAACCATAACTTTTGGACAGATCTAGTTGCAAAGTGAAACGACTACAGGCGGAAATCTAAACAAATCTAAATAAATGTCAGCGAACCACCCAGAGAAACGTGGACAAACGAGTCACAAGACACACACACAATGCGTTTCGACCTCTTAGGTCTTCCTCAGGTGAAACAAAGACGGACAAAATAACGAAAATGCACTTAGCTTTGATCACTTCAGATGCGATCTGAAGCGATCAAAGCTAAGTGCATTTTCGTTATTTTGTCCGTCTTTGTTTCACCTGAGGAAGACCTAAGAGGTCGAAACGCGTTGTGTGTTTTCTTGTGACTCGTTTGTCCACGTTTCTCTGGGCAGTTCGCTGACATTTATTTAAGATTTTTTTTGACAGATCTGAAAAAAAGTTTTCATTCATCTATATGTTCCGTCCTCTTGCCAGGTCTTTGACAAAAGTCTGAAACTTCGGTTTCAAATCTGTGAGATTAAAATGACCACAAATTATTTACTCAAGGCATTCTTGGCAACTTGATCAACCATCTCACTGCCTGGAATGCTCAGGATTTTTTTTTTTTTTTTTTTTTTTTTTTTTTTTTTTTTTTTAAATGTTGAGGGTGCTTGGGGTTGTGGCAAGTAATGGCTTACAGTGTGAATGGTAATGGTAATGTTGCTTACAGCCCAGCCGACCACAAGGGCCATATCAGGGCTGTCACTAAGTTGTATTTAACTCACAAGTCATTTTTTAAAAAAAAATTCATACAACTCTTTAAAACATAGCTTCCAAAAAACACACACAAGAATTTTGTTAAAAAATTTTTTCCTCCATAACGTAAGGTAAGGTAATGTTGCTTATAGCCCAGCTGACCGCAATGGGCCATATCAGGGCTGTCACCACGTTAAAATCAACTCACAAGTCACTCATTTGTACAACTCTTTAAAATACATCTTCTAACAACCCATCCAAAATTTGTTAAAAAATCTCTCCACTGTATAAAATATTAGATCAGACGAAAAATGTTAATCTCCTTCAGAAACTCAAAGATCACATCAGGTGGCACATCTCTGAACAAGGTTTTCATGAAGTCTGCTGTAAAGTGTTTACGTCTCACATTTCCAGTGCGAAAAGGGAGACAGAGAGAACGAAAAAGTCTTCATCTTTCGATTCAGTGACCATCTGGAGAGCCAGCACCAATGCTGTCAGCTCAGCAGTGTAGATGGCGCTGCTCGAGGGAATGCATTCCAAACATTTCTGTCAGGGAGTAACTGAACAGTTAGCTGCACGATATAAGATAATGTTGCTTATAGCCCAGCCGACCGCAAAGGGCCATATCAGGGCTGAGTTTAGCTGCACAATCAACTCTTCTTCCAATCTGCTGGCATCAGCACAGGAAAAACATTGATCCTTAAAAAATTAAAAATACCATAAAATATCAGAACAAGGTTTCGTGGAATCCACAATATAATTCTCATGTCTAATACAGGTATTTTCTTTTGCACAAAATTCTACACAAAGGGTAAAGGATTGCGAGAAGGAAACATATATGCTTCTATCAACTCTTTCCTCTTAAGTGCACACACACACACACACACACACACACACACACCCACAGGCACATGTACACACACATACTTACTAGTCAGTCCATAGGCTACAAGCACAACTTCCAAACAGCAGGCGATGAGGGATGTGTGAAAGTCGTCTTTATTTAACAGCGTGTCCAACACAGGCACAGACAGTCGTTTACTATCCTGTAAATATAAACAAAGTGTTTCGATACGTATCCAATGATGCCTCGAAAAGTTATATGTAGTACATGCAAATGATTTTAAAATGTGTGTGTGTGTGTGTGTGTGTGTGTGTGTGTATGTGTGTGTGTGTATGAACAAGTATAATTACTTTTGTATTTATACGCTCTTATAAGTACAATTACTTTTCTATTTATACACTAAACAAAAAAAAAGGTAGAAATATGAAAACATTTAAATAAAATTTGACTTCTATTTAACAACAAAACAAAACCACATTCCTAGAGAAACAAAACAGAACCACAATCTACAAACCCAGAATACCACGTACGACGAAATTTACCTACATCACATGCAGAGCAGTAACGAAATGGTTCAGGTACACATACACAAAGAAAAGACTTGACAACATTCTCTACCTGATGTATTAAGACTGTGCATGTTCCACACACCCTCCTAAATGCACACACAAACAGATCCTGAGACCACCTGACATACAGCAGGCAATGACACTGACAAAAAGACTGAAGGCAAGCACACACAATTTTTCCCCTAATAACATTGCTGTCACCAAGAGATAGGTAAACGATGAAAATGAAAGAAGTGGACTCACACTATTTAACAGGAGTTCCACATGCGGTAGTACAGCTTTACGCCCAAGGTGAAACGTGGTTCTGCTATGGACTGGAAAGGCGACGTCACTCGCACAAAACTCGATACGAACAATTCTCGCATTCTTCTCACTCGTTCCGCAATAGCTGGACCTGGGTTGTTTGTACAGATCTGAAAAAAAAAAAAAAAAAAAAAAAGGGAGAAAAAAAAAGTGCATTAACTGATGCAGTTTGTAGCCCACTTATGAACAGGGGACATTCGAGGGCTCAAGTCCTTTGTCTAAAGATTTGCTGCCCAACAGATAACAGATGTTGGGCTCACATAAATTAAAATCAAATTTTATCATGGAATTTTCAGCAAGCTAATTTACAGATGTCAGATCTGGGCTAAAACCGATATAAAATCAGAAGTAATCATGGTGTGATGTCATACCAGTGCTAAAACCCATATACAATCAGAACTAATCATGGTGTTTATAGCCCAGTGTTGATGTTATTTCAGTGCTAAAATCCATCCATAACTAGAAATATCATGATAAGTACCTACAGACCAGATAAGATAAGATAATGTTGCTTATAGCCCAGCCGACCGCAAAGGGCCATATCAGGGCTGTCACCACGTTAAAATCAACTCACAGGTCATTCATCCACACAATTCTTTAAAAGACATCGTCTAAAAAACTCATCCAAAACTTTGTTAAAAATCTTTCCACTGTAAAATCTCAGATCCGATGAAAAATGTTAACCTCTTTCAAGAACTCAAAGATCGCATCAGACGGAACATCTCTGAACAAGGTTTTCACGGAATCTGCTGTAAAATGTTTGTGTCTCACATCATGCAAGTCCCAACACTCTAAAAGAATGTTTCACTGTGAGCGGCACATGACATGGAATGCACCACAGAGCTTCTTATTTACAGACCACTGGCAACTGAAGTCCTGTATCTATAATCAGGACAAGTCAAGGTTCTTACAGCCCAGGCGACGACTGAGGTCATATCAGGGTTAAATTCCACAGAGCACCAAAACTAGTAATGTGAATAGCCCTGCCCACAAAAGGTCATATCAGGGCTAAATTCCATCAAACACAGAACTGTTAATGTTTATAGCGCTGCTGACAACTGAGGTCTTCTCAGGACTAAAATCCATTTAACAATGAACTATTACTTTTTGTTGCACTGCCAACAACTGAGGGCCCAGAACTGTAACTGTTTACAGCCCTGCCGACATCTGAGACCCTGTCAGGGCTAAAATCCTTTTAACAACAGAACTATTACCATGTACATCCCTGCCAACAACTGAGGTCATTTTAGGGCTGAAATCCATTACCCCCTGCCCCTTGAATCACCCGCCATGGCCCGAAACGCGATGCCTTTCATATCCTTGTTAACGCCCGCCATGGCCTGAAAATACACACATATCGTTTGGCTGCCCCTAGCAGACGAATTTTTTCCCACAATGCTTGCGGTGATGTGACGTAGTTCCGGCTTCAAACTTCCTTCCAGTCCAAAACCGTGTTTTTTTTTTCCTGGAGTAGTTCGGTCGCAGCGATTTTTTGAAGTTGAGAGCAAGTGTGTGTGGTCGAGATTTTCGCTTCAGCAAGATGGACGACGAAACTACGGAGATGTTGGCGAACACTTTTGGTGGCAGCGACAGTGATGAGGAGCTATTTACTGGCTTTACATTAGAAGAAATCGTGAAAAGAGAGGAGTCCGATGTCGACTTGGACATTTTGGTGGCTGACGGAATCGATCTCGGCGAAAATCTTAACATCAACTATGCCGATTACGATGGCGTTTCGTGCAGTTCGGTCAGTAGTGTTGAACTTAGCAGTGAAAGTGACAGTGATTTAGCCCTACTTGCTGTTCCAAGACCAAGCAAACGAAAAAAAAAAACAGAAGAAAAGAAAAAAAAAAAACAAGCGCAACGTAAAAAAATGTGAATGTAGAAATGAACTGGTCAAAACAAACCAGTGAGGTAAACATCGAACATCCATTTGTTGAGGAAGTGGGCGTGGTGCATGATTTAGAAGTTGGTGCATCACCTTTTGATTTTTGTCCCTGATTCTTCCCGAGTCATTTTACTCTGATGTTGCTGAACGAACTAATCTCAATGCAGAGCAAAAAAAAAAATAGCTGCATCCGGTAAAGTTGATAAACTTTGGAAGCAAGTCAGTGCAGAGGAAATAAAAATTTTTCTGTACATCAATTACATGTTTGGTATTCACCATATGCCTGAAGCAAGCATGTATTGGTCATCAGATCCTTTGCTCAGAGTGCCATCTGTTGCTGATGCAATGTCAAAATCTCGATTTGAGAAGATTTCACAGTATTTCCATCTGAACAATAATGCAAATGCTGTGCCCAAGGGTCATGCAGGATATGACCCTTTGTTCAAAGTGCGACCACTTCTCGACCTTGTTCTGAAGAAAAAGCAGCAACACTATAAGCCAGGGAGGGAAGTAAGCATAGATGAGGCCATGATAAAATTCACAGGAAGACTGTCTTTCAAACAATACATAAAGAGGAAGCCTCATCCCTGGGGAATCAAGGTTTGGGTGGCTGCAGACCCACGGACAGTTACATTCTGGATTTTGATGTTTACCCCGGCAAAATAGCTGAACCAATGCCTTTTGGTGTGGGACATCATGTTGTCATGAAAGTTGGAAGTGATTTCCTGGACAAAGGCCACCATTTGTACTCTGACAATTTTTTTTCCTCTGTGTCACTTGCAAAGGCATTAGAAGAAAGAAAGACTTACTCATGTGCCACAGTCAGAATGAACAGAAAGGGCTGGCCACCTGATCTTGACCGCAAGTTGGTGAAGAAGATGAAGACTAAGATTTAGATTAAAATTATAGTCCCATCAACAGCAGAGGTTATCTCAGGACTGTCACCACGTTCCAAACTACCACGTATATATGTTAAAAAAAAATTAAGATTATGATTAAGATTAAAATTATAGTCCCGTCAACAGAAGAGGTTATCTCAGGACTGTCACCACATTCCAAACTACCACATATATATGTTAAAAAAAGATTAAAAGCAAAACCCCACCCAACCCATTAAAAACAGATTAAAAGAACCAATCCCAGGATTAAAAAACCCAACACGCTGAAATAAGATAAGATAATGTTGCCCACAGCCCAGCCGATCGCAAAGGGCCACACCAGGGCCGTCACCACATTAAAAACAACTCACAAGTCAGTCATTCACACAATTCTTTAAAATACATCCAAAAACCCATCCAAAGTTTGTTAAAAATCTTTCCACTGTAAAATCTCAGATCCCATGAAAAATGTTAATCTCTTTCAAGAACTCAAAGATCGTGTCAGGCGGAACGTCTCTGAACAAGGTTTTCATGGAATCTGCTGTAAAATGTTTGTGTCTCACATCGTGCAAATCCCAACACTCAGGCAGCCCACTAAACCAAGTGGCAAAACTGCCTCACCAGACACTGGATCAGACCTCAGTCTCGAGCCAGGAGATAAGATAAGATAATGTTGCTTATAGCCCAGCCGACTGCAAAGGGCCATATCAGGGCTGTCACCACGTTAAAATCAACTCACAGGTCATTCATCCACACAATTCTTTAAAAGACATCGTCCTCATCCAAAACTTTGTTAAAAATCTTTCCACTGTAAAATCTCAGATCCGATGAAAAATGTTAACCTCTTTCAAGAACTCAAAGATCGCGTCAGGCGGAACATCTCTGAACAAGGTTTTCATGGACTCTGCTGTAAAATGTTTGTGTCTCACATCGTGCAAATCCCAACACTCTAAAAGAATATGTTTCATTGTGAGTGGCACATGACACGGAATGCACCAAGGAGCTTCTTCACTCTTTAAAAGGTAGGAATGGGTAAAATACGAATGGCCGGTGTGCAGCCGGCACAGAACTGTTTCTTCTTTACGACCACCAGACGAAGACGGGAGGAACTCCTTTAGGTTTGGACGGATCTGAAAGAGTTTGTTATCCGTCTGTGTATTCCAATCCTCCTGCCAGAGGTCTTTTACATAATCGTTAATTTTGGGTTTCAAATCTGAGCAGGGGATAGGTGTGTTTGACAGTTTCTCTCTCTTGTGGCATTCTTGGCCAAACGATCCACCATTTCGTTCCCTCCGATGCCGACATGACCAGGAACCCAAGCCAGAAGAATGTTGTAACCCTCCGCTGTCAACTTGGTAAAAAGTTCAAAAAAGTGTAAAAGTTCGGGGTGCTGAAGATTGCGGCCAGCTATGGCCTCCAAAGCCGACAGTGAATCCGACAAAACCAGAAAGTCCCTCTTCGTAGATTGGGAGATTATCCGTAGTGCCAGAACCAGAGCTGTAACTTCAGCAGAGTAAGCAGAAGCGTCTGAAGGATATATGTTCTAACAGTATTTGAGAAGGAGCACCAGAGCAGTAGGCTGCACAGGCCACTCCATCTTCAGACTTGGAACCGTCAGTGAAAAATTTTCTGATAGGATGAGAATTTCGAACAGAGGTCAGCATACAAAGCCTTGTATGCTAGAGAGCTAGTGGACTCTTTGCGAAAAGCTGCAAGATCAAAACGAATCTCTGGTGTGAAAAAGGTCCACGGAGGTTGATCCGGAAACTTGAAAAATCGGACACAACTCCTAGGTCTAGACCTGCATTCCGTGCGTGAGGCTGCATACGAAGACCAAACGGCGGAATACAGTTAGGGTTGTTGTCAAATTTGCTTTGAAACTGAGGGTCAAAGACACAGTCATAGGCAGGGTTTTCAGGTTCGGAGAACAGTCTGACGTAGTAATTCAAAGACAGTTTCAGCCTGCGGTTGGACAGTGAAGGTTCACCTGCCTCTGCGTACAGGCTGTACACAGGGGTGGTGCGGAATGCTCCAAGACAGAGACGAAGCCCTTGATGGTGGATAGGGTCCAAGAGTTTTAGATACGACGGTCTGGCAGAGCCGTACACAGCACAACCATAGTCCAGTTTGGAACGGACCAAAGGCTCTGTAGAGGTGCAGCAAAGTTTTCTTATCAGCGCCCCAGTCAGTGTGTGCTACGACCCGCAGAATATTCAGAGCTTTCTGGCAAGAGGTTTTGAGGTGTTTAATATGGCTGAGAAAGTTGAGTTTTTGGTCGAAAATAACTCCAAAGGATTTGGCCTCTGTGCAGCAGCTGAATGGGAGATTTCCCTATTTTGATTTCAGGATCTGGAAAAAACTGACGAAAATTATGGAAGTGAATGCACTGTGTCTTCGAGAGAAAGTAAAGCCCATTTTCATCCGCCCATTGATGAATTTTATCCACACAAAGCTGGAGCCTGCGCTGGACACTCGGGTACAGGCTTCCAGTTGCATAGACAGCAAAATCATCCACAAACAATGAGCAGTCTGAACCCTGCTGAACTGACTTGACAATGTTGTTAATCTTGATGCTGAATAGGGCCGGAGACAGTATGCTCCCTTGTGGAACACCCAACTCCTGCTCATGAACATCAGAGAGAGTGGTGCCAACCCGGACCTGAAACTGTCGGTCTGCCAAAAAATTTTGAATGAAAAGTGGAAGATGACCCCGAAAACCAAGATCATGGAGATCATGAAGAATTCCAGCTTTCCAGGTGGTATCGTAGGCTTTCTCCAAGTCGAAGAATATAGCCACTGCGTGGTGTTTGTTCAGAAAGGCGTTCCGAAGCGTAGATTCCAGACGAATCAAATGGTCCACTGTAGTATGATGTTTACGGAAACCACACTGTTCTTTCGCCAAAAGGCCGTCGGTTTCAAGTTTCCACATGAGTCTAGCGTTGACCATTTTCTCCATCAGTTTACAGACACAGCTGGTCAAAGCTATTGGACGGTAGTTTGACGGGTTGGAGAGATCTTTTCCAGGTTTAGGAATAGGAATGATGAGGGCTTTTCGCCAAGATGGTGGGAAGAATCCAGTAGTCCATACATGGTTGTATACATGTAGCAGGATGTGCAGACCTTTTTGCGGAAGATGTTTCAGAAGTTTATAATGGATTTCATCTATACCCGGAGAGGAATCGTTGCAAGAAAGTAAGGCGGATTTCAATTCATTTAAAGTGAAAGGAAGATTGTAGTCTTCCACGTTGTCTGACGAAAAGTTGCAGGGTGATTTTTCTTTAAGGGCTTTGTTTTTGACAAAACTGGCTGACTTGTTAGAAGAGGAGGAATTCTTTTCAATGGTTGAAGCAAGCAGATTAGCAACTTTTTTTTTCTCTGTTATTAAAGAATCAGAAAACTTGAGGTGGTTCACAGTGGGGCAGGTGTTCTTCCCTTTGATTTTCTTGATGATTTTCCACACTTTTTTCTTCGAAGTTTTGGATGTGAGACTTGAGCAAAACTGTCTCCAAGATAATCGCTTACTGGTCTTATATGTGTTTCGATTTGGCCCTCAGTTTCTGATGCGCTCGGACGTTGGGCATCGAGGGTCTGCAAGAAACCCTACGTTGAGCTCTTTTACGGGTTTTGTGTAATTTCTTTGCACTCAGAATTGAACCAAGGAACTTTTGGCATTACGGGCTTCTTGGAAGATGTCTGGATGGTTGACTTTGCGCAATTCAGTATGAAATCTGAAAGACTTCCTGCCGGATCGTCACTATGCAGGATCTTGTCCTCTTCCAGATCCATAAGAAACTTAGTGGCAAAGAGGTCCCAATCTGCTTTGTTGAAATTGAGGCGTTCTGGCAAAGACTCGCTCTCTGCATTTGTACACCGAAGCAACACAGGAAAGTGGTCACTACCATGCAGGTCCTCATCAACCTCCCAAACAAAATCCAAAAACAAAGATGGATCACAGACAGAAAGATCCAGACAAGATGTGGTGCCATTAGCGGAGTGAAAGTAAGTTGGTGATTTCCTGTTCAAGACACACAGATCAAGCTCCGAAAACACTTCCTAAAAGCAGACCCCGTGGTGAAGATCTCTCACTTCCCCATAGAGGAGAGTGGCCGTTCAGATCACCCAACAGCAGGAAGGGTCGAGGAAGCTGCTCCAAGAGTGAAATGAGGTCCTGTTTGGTGACGCAGATGTTTGGAGATAAGTACAAACTACAGACAGTAACTGTTTTGTGGAGAGTAACCCGAGCTGCCACTGCCTGAAGCGGAGTCTGCAGAGCAACTGGGCTGTACAGAACAGAGTTGTGAATGAACAAGGCAACTCCACCAGAAGCACCATGTTCAACAGACTGTGCAGGTAGATTTAAAAAACTGTAGCCAAAGTGAAAATTTTTTGTCAGACTTGAGAAGAGTTTCTTGGAGGGCAATTAGCATCGGCCTGGCCTCACGGCACAACAGCTGCAATTCTTCATAATTGGAAGACAGTCCCCTGATATTCCAATGTATGATTGAATCCATTGTGGATGAGTCCATCATAAATGAAATATGGTGAAAGAAAATAAATCTCGTAATTCTTCCTTTTTATTCTATATCAACATCATCTGGATCCGAGAGAACTGCAAATCTGTTGAAATTTCTCTCGCTTTTTTTCTCTCGATCTGATACAATTTTGTTCGGCGTTTTTCTTTTTAGGTGGCGACTTGGTCTTTCCTCCCAGAACCGCCAGCTCCCTTGTTGACAGCTGTAGGGTGCCCTTTGGAGGATTTTGAGGGGGTGGTCTTGTCTTGTACTTCAACGACTTCCACTCTCTGCCGCTCTGAAGTGCCTGTAGGTCTTTTGCCCCCTGGTGGTCTGGGGGCGGGAGTAGGCTTTGAAGACTGACTCGTATCTGAAGGCGACGACTGCTGGGGTTCATCGCATGCAGTGGTTCTGCCTGAGGCTACAGACTTGGTTTCTGGCTCTCTCTCGGCAAACGAGGACTCCACCGTCTGCACTCCGATGCTGACTGTTGTTGGCTTCTTTACTGCAGCTGCAAACGAGAGCCCAGCAGTTGGTTGACTTTTCATAGCAATCTTTTTTTCGCCTCAAAAACGGGATTCGCTGTTCAGTCTTTATTCTCTGAATTTCCTTTTCCTTTAACCAGTTTGGACAGGTCTTCGATGATGATGGGTGCTTGCCTCCACAGTTGGCACAGAGTGGTGGACTGTCACACACACCCTGGTGGACTGGCTGGCAGCAGGTACCACACACCTCTTCCTCCGTACATCTATCCCTCACATGGCCGTACCTCTGGCACTTGAAACAGCGCAGAGGTGATGGGATGTACAGTGACACTGAAACTCTCAGGTAGCCCACCGTAATCGACTCCGGGAGAGAAGTAGAGCAGAAGGTCAAGAAAAGGGTGTCAGTTGGAATCCTGTCATTGCCTTTACGCACAAGCACGATGAACGTGGGTCACTCCTTGAGATGCCAGCTCTGACTTGATTTCAGCCTCCGACACTCCTCTCAGATCTCTGCACCGGATTACTCCTTTCGAAGAGTTCAGAGATTTGTGTGGAGACACTTTGATCGGTCGATCCACTAACGTTGTTGATTTTAACAGCATCTCGGAGTGCAGCTTGGATGAGCACTCAATCAGAAGTGACCCATTCCTCAGTCTCTTGACGCTCTTTGGCTTCCCGCTGAGGCCATTGATTCCCTTCGCAATCGCAAAAGGACTCAGGCCTGACAGAGGTCTATCTTCATCTGCTCCCTCCACAATCAGCCAGCTGGGCCAGAAGCCTGAAAGGACTCTCGTCTCATGTTCCGAATCCGTGTCCGTCTCTGTTTCTGAATCCTGCCTGTGTCTTTTTTTTTGTTTTTGGTGCCATGGTGTATTCATTAGAATTCATCTCTTTTGATTCCCACCCGCCATCGAGTCCCAACAAGGGGGATGCCCATTTTATACGGAATTCCAGTATATCTGGGCACCAGGACTTCAAAGGAGATATACACAGGCCTGAAAGCATCCCTGCCACAGAAGCTCCCAAACCCGTTTGACCCGAGCCGCCGCCTTCTAGCCTGAGCTAGGGCATGCACGCGACCAGCCGCTTGATCGAAGTGGGCCACTTCGACCACCTGTCTAGGGGAAGTCCAGGCCAAAGAGGTGTGTTGACTTGATGCACCGCAGTCACATCAGCGGTCTCAACCTCCCAGGATCCTATTCTCCCCCATCACAGGACGCACCGCACGGCAAACACGGTGGGCCTCAAGAAGACCACAGAGAAAAGAGGAGTGTTGGAAAGAAGACTTGAAGGGGAGACGAAGATAGAAAGACCCAAATAAGAAAGGCAGAAAACAAGAAAAGGAAAAAGGCGGTTACTATTAGTCAGGGTCCTCACCCTTAGCGGAAGCCCTACCAGGGACATCAACTCCTGACCACGTTGCGCTTAGGCCAGACAGCATCTTCGACTTTTCAGGCCTAGAAGCATTTGAAAAAAAAACTAGCCTATCTGGTATGTTCAAACTGTCTGGCCACCACCCACCACGCCAGTGTCTGCACATAGGCAGTAAAATACAAAGTGTGCTTTCAAGATGGACACAGAATGCGGGACAGTCAGAGTGCGCAAGCCCCAGCCCCCCCCCCCCCCCCCCCCCCGCGCCACTGGGAACTGAAAATGGTGAAAGAGAAACGGACATGTTAGAGCAACAATGTACAGTGCAAAGCACAGTGGACTTCATACTTGCTGTTACTGGACAACACATGGTTAATAGGCCTAACAACACTGCGATGGAATCGCCCCTTGTGTTCAAAATACGCGTCACCGACGAAGCTGTATCATCAGATTGTGACCCGTGTGCTGTGGATGTGTGCGGGCCGTGCCATCTGCCTGGCTACAGCCATGTGGAGAACCTCTGCAGCATCCTGGTTAAAAACAGCTGTGGAGGAGGGGAGGCTGCAGCTCACTATAGCAGAGACAGTGTCCGTCATTGCAGCTTGGAACAGACTGGAGTTGCATGACCAGAGCATCCAGCACTTTGATTCCCTCTATACTGCCAGATGGGGCTACTGTTACTTTGGTTGCACAAGCGGTGATCCACAGGCAGTGTCAATCATCCAGAAGCTAAAATTCTCCAAGCACCATGCCCCAGCACACCTGGTCAGTGCAGAAGAAAAAAAAAAAACAGGCTAGTGTACTGTCTGCTGAAGCATCTGTAGATTCAAAACCTGGCAGGATCTTGAGAATTTTCACCTCAAAAGCACTGGATCACAAAGGTTTATCAACGCCTGCAGCAGCTAATAAGAGTCGACGATCCATAGCTCAGCAGGATGGTGATTCCATTCCTCAAGGTAAAAGGCCAGTGTGTGGGCGACTTCATCCGGAGACAAGAGACCATGGCTGGGAAAAACATGACAGACCCAGGACAGTCCGTCTGAAAGAGGAGAGGAAGTGTCCCACACACCCAGCATGGAACCAGCTACCCAGCTGCCAGAGGCACTTCCACAGACAACTAGACCCCAAATACAGTATGCATCTGTTCCTTGCCTGTCAGGGACAAAACAGCTAAAAGAGCACCAGGGACTGCTTGGTGGCACAGACATGCCATTTCCCCCACTGTTTCTCAGCTAGTCAGCTGGAGCGTCTCAAACCCATACCCTGCCAGCAAAACGAATAAAAAGAACAAAACTTAAAAAAGAACAACTGTGCCCTATGTAAAGAAATCCACTCAAAACCACTAAAGGTACAAAAAGAAGACATTCTGCGAGGAGACGAAGCAATCAACATCAGCAGGGCTTTGAGGCAGAAACTTTACTTCCTTCGAAGAATTCAGAACAGCAGTAGATTCACTGGCATCAGCCTCAGGCGCTGCATCAGATAAGGTAATGTTGCTTATAGCCCAGCCGACCGCAAAGGGCCGTATCAGGGCTGTCACCATGTTAAAATCAACTCACAAGTCATTCAAAAAAATAAAATTGAAAAAAAAAAAAAAAAAAAAAAAAAAAAAACTTTCACTTCTCTTTAAAATACATCTTCTAAAGGCATACCAGAAACTTCATTAAAAATCTTTCTTCCATAAAAATCTTAGCTCAGATGAAAAATGTTAATCTCTTTCAGAAACTCAAAGATCACGTAAGGTGGGACATCTCTGGACGGGTTTTCATGGACTCTGCTGTAAAGTGTTTATGTCTGCCTCTAAGAAAAAATGACATCTTGTGAACATCTTCACATCTCTTTGAAGGATACTGCTCTATTGTCATCTCCAGAGCCAAAATGTTCAGCACATGGGGAGGCTGACTGCCCTTCTTATCAGTGCCTGGGACTTGTGTGTTGTGTGTTGATGGTTGTGACCCTCCATATTGTTTATCAAACTGCTGTTCATTGTCTAGCTCTTCTCATGTTCTTCCCATCAGGCTGTTGGAGAAATGTTAACACAAACAGCGTGATCAGTTCCGGTCACTTTCCGAGGTCGGACAGCAGCACCAAATTTGTGCTCGTCCAAATCGACTATAAATCAAGTTCTATGTGTGCCATCACCCTCCTGTGTTTGTCAACAGTACAGTAATGGATATTCTTTACAAGTGTATAAAGTGTGTGTGTGTGAGATAGTGCTCTGCAATACAGAGAAAACAGGCAGGTTTCAGCTTGCTGCCCCCGCAGGCTGATTCCGCTGCCCAGGCATTATGGCGGGCCAGGCTGACACTGTACCTCCTGTGTTCTTGCTTTCCCGCTCCCCTCCCTGCTGCCGATGAAAAAGAAGTACATGCCTCTAGAACTATGCACAACGGCAGAGAAATCACCGGTTTTGGTAAAATTACAGGCGGGCAAAGATGGTGACGAGAGAAATCGCCACAACAAGACTAACAATCGGGAACATCCCTATTAATTTTCCAAATGAAGACATTTTGAATTTCATGCAAAAATTGCCAGATTTTAAAGCCTCTTCCCAACTATTTCACAAGAAGGTGAGAGACGAAAATGGACGTTTGACCCACTGGGACCGTAATCATGAGAGTGTAATAGTTCTAAGCTGCTCATAGGTCTATTCTGCGCGTAGCTGTCCTTAGGATAGTGACGTCGATCTCCCGTAATCATGACTGCAGGCTACACCGTGATCACGTGATTCTTACGAATTACACTGTTTATTTTTAGAAAACGGGTAAATCCGGTTTATTGAGTGGTGTGCGCATGCGCCGATGTACATTCTTTGAAAATCAACTTCCTTCGACTGAGCATTCCGTGTTTAGCAAGCCGGCGAAATGGAGACTCCAAAACCCAAGCGAGCAAGAAAACCGAATTTTTCGTCTGATGAAGTCGCTATCCTGCTTGAAGAAATTGCGCAGGAAAAAAGTTTGCTGTTAAGTACACTGACAAATGAAAAAACAAACAAGAAAAAGCAAGACAAGTGGACCGAGATATAGCAAAAAAAAGTGTCCAACTGTGGAGTCGCAGCAAGGTCTGTGGACGAGCTGCGCGACAAGTGGAAAAACCTGAAATCAGAAACGCTGAAAAGGATTGAAGATCAGAGAAAGACTGGAGGTGGACCTCCCAAAAGGCCAGCACCTTTCGAAGAGCCTGTGTTGGCCATCCTAGGCAAAAAGTCGGCCTTGGTGACCCGAATCAATGGTGAGTAAAAGTAGAACAGTTGGTGGTTACATACAGGGGCGTCTTAATGTTTTTCACGTTCATATATGTTTTCAGTTTTGCAAATGTTTTAATTTTGACGTCATCCTGTTAAAAACAGCTCAGCAGAATGTTTATCAGTGAAGTTAGATCTGTGTAGTATATGATATTATCATGGTGGTAAAAACACACACACACACACACACACACACACACACACACACACACACACCTCATCCTACTGGTAGAACGGAAGAAAATCAACATGATGATTGAGGCCATTTAACTGGATGATGATAACACACATTAGATACCAATTATATAGACAGATGTATATGTATATTAATATTGGCACACCAAACACACACAGAATTCATGTCACTTTCCTGTATATGCACACTTTGAATTGTACCCAACAGCAGCCCTTTACACACATATACAGTCAGCTGGTGTGTCACTGGTCAACTGTGTGAAACTAGCAGAAAACATTAATCATGTGTCTGCAGACAATTTTATTCAGTAAATAGGTACTATAGTATAAGCTCTCTAGGTGAGAAAACTTCAATAGTGACAAAATAATTCATGCATATATACTTGATACATAAGCTAAGTATGAGATATTGATACATAAGCTGCAGTATGTATCATATTATTTAGTATTCCTTTTCAGTACTTTCCTCATTTTATTTTTAATGAAAAGAGATATAGACTTAGAGGCCTGGCACTTGTCCCCCCCCCCCCCCCCCCCCCCCCCCCCCCCTTTCCTCACTGTTTATACTAGTCAACTAGTCATTGGAATTTACAGAATTAGAGAATATATTTATTGTCAGTAGGCTGCATTGTACCACACCAAAGATAATGTGTTAAGTAAGTGATCTTACTTAATTTTAGTCAGTTCACTCATCCTTACAAACTACTTTCAAGATCTTGGCAATTATGATGGATTTATAAATGCATGTCAGCAGATATGACAATATCTGTCTAATTGTAACACGGTGAGGTGTTGTTAGTGTTAATCTGAAAGTGGAAGAGACTGTTTATAAAACAGTGCACTTTGTGTGTTCCAGCATCTGTTCCGGATGTCTTTGCCACCTCTAGATGGCAAACTTCACAGCCCGAGGTTGAAATCTTCATTGAGCGTAAGTGCCTGGACATATACTGATATAAATAACTGATCCAATTGTGTTTCAGTGTTTGAATGTTGGCTTTATATGAAATGATATGGCCTATCTCTTTCATTACAAACCTATTACTAGCATGTTCTGTTTGTTTTACGGTTTGGTGAGATGTGAAATCATGGGGTCTCATTTGCACGGACACCTTTAGAGATGTATATCTTACCATATTATTAGTGATTGTGTTAGTTTAGAGATAATTAGATTGTATGACAAAAAAATATAGATATAAAAAAAAAACATGCACAATTTATTTTACAAGAAGAGTGTAATTTTAAGTGCAATTGATGGTATGAACCTAGTTATTATCTTAGTCTTTCTATATGTATATAGTGTATTGTGTCTTTAACTGTCGTATTGTGTGTTTTTGATCTGGATGATGATTGTTACTTTCTTGGGTATGATTTTAAGATTTCATTTGACTTGTACTTGGTGACTTAATGTAACATTCTGATGTGATTACTTGAGTTTTTAACTGATTGAGGGTTGAAGTAATAATAAACAATAAGTAGGGTAACTTTTGCTCCCAAAAGTTACCCTACATACTGTTTATTGTTTGGTGTTCCCTGCCTCATTTCATTCCAATTTTGAAGTAATGAGTCTGTGAATCCAAAGACAAATATCCATATGGATTGATAAAGCATTGTTCAATGGAAAAGAACTGAATTGAGGCACATTGGAAAGGTAGATGAAACAGCAAGCAGAAAGAATAAAAATGGTCATATTTTGTAGAGTGGGGTGCACAAATGAAAGTTCTCCAGTGTAAAATTCACTTGTTTGTCATGCTGAACATAATAAAAACACACAAAGTTCAAACGTATATGAAAAACAGATTTAACATTGACAATATACAGTTATGCAATGACAAGAGGCCGACTTTCACGAAAAGTGGAAACAATTTTAGACAAAATCCATACACTTCAGCTTTAAGAATGAATGATTGGTCCTTTCCATTTTTTATCTTTTTTTTTTTCAGCGGACATCTTGGACTCCTCCATGGGCTTGACGACTCAACCACAGGTATCAGATGTTAAGGATCACACGACTGAATTGGATGGAGCAGCTGATCAGCTAAATAGCCCAGTAAAAATGTAGGTTTTATTAATTTAGTTTGTCTTGCATTTTGTCTTTTTTTTTTATATTCTTCCACACTATTTTTTCTTTTACATCTTCTAAGCTGTTATAATTTTTAAGAAGTCTAAGTAGAAGAAGAAAACATTGACACAGTAATCTATAGTGACATTATGTTAAACATTGACACTATATAAAATTAAATTCACTTTTACAGATGCGTACAAACGAGTTAAGCAACAACAGTGACAATATAAATTAAATTCCTATTTGTCTGGTTTTATGTATTCATTCATTTTGGTTGACACACTTGGCATTGGCATATGTTAACATGCAAGTTCAAAACGATGATGTTCATGAGAGCAAGTACCATTGTAACAGGTTATGGGGGCAGTGATGTGAGGTCCTCGTCCTTTCACTGGAAAACTTTTGATACTGTTGCCTGTATATCCACAGTATGTTACATAGCTGAAAAATGACAAACCTGCACCTACACGAAAACATTGTCATTACAAGGTGTAAAAAGCTTTGAGCAACATTGACCCATCTGAATTTATTAACTTCATTAAGCTTTTGCTTGTCTGGCGTGTAAATTCTCTATCGCAACCTGTACTGTTCAAGAAAAGTTAAGGACCACCATTGTACTCACGTGTTTTTCAAGGCGCGGGTGAATTCAAGGCGCGGGTGAAATGTGTGCCACAAAATTGCAGTTGGCGCATTCACGATCACTTTGTGCATGTGGTTCACATTGTTTGGACGACAAAGGTGGTACAATTGATTTATTGCGAATGTTTGAAAGTTTTGGTGCATTCTCCATGTTGGTCCTTAACTTTTTTTGAACAGTATATATGTATATGATTGCATTACAGATGTATGGATAGATATCTGTTGATTCTCATTGTGTATTTGAACATTGCACCAGAACAATTAAATTTAGCCTTTTTTTTATCAACTGCTGTTTCTCTTAGTCTCAATCTCTGTATCAGTATTTGTGTTTAATAAATGGTCACTGGATGAGATGGTGGTCAGGGGGAAGACTCTACAAGAGGCATCATATTCACAACTTCTCTGGGTCCTCTCCAGCACCTTCGGGTGTTTTTTTCTTCTTCTTCTTCACAAGTGCCTTAATGCAGATTGGGCCTATTAACAGCACAGCACGACCAAAGACAAGTGGATGGCAATCAGTGGTGTAGTTGACCCAACACCCACAACTGACATCCACACCTCAACAGAAGCGAAACAAAAGATTCAGGCGCCAGGAGGTCCCGCCGATACATTGAAAACATGCCAAAAGGAGCAGCAGCGTTGTCTGAGGAGAAAAA
>JADBJO010000454.1:79975-108542 GCA_016801955.1 Conus betulinus
AACAAGTGGAAACAAAGAACCCAAAAAAAAAGAAAGAACAAAAACAAAAATACTGACAAACCAGGCTAGTGTACGTCTGCTTGAAACATCTGTGGCTTCACACTATAGCAGGATTTTGAGGATTTTCACCTCAAAAGCACTGGAATATCACAAAGGTTTATCAACGCCTGCAGCAGCTAATAAACAGTCGACGATCCATTAGCTCAGCAGGATGGTGATTCCACTCCTCAAGGTAAAGGCCAAGTGTGTGGGCGACTTCATCCAGAGACAAGAGACCATGGCTGGGAAAAAAAAACGTCACAGACCCCCCCCCCCAGGACAGTCCGTCTGGAAGACACAAAGTGTCACACACACACCAGCATGGAACCAGCTATCCAGGCTGCCAGAGGCACTTCCACAGACAAAACAGACCCCAAATACAGTATGCATCTGTTTCATTGCCTGTCAGGGACAAAACAGCTAAAAGAGCACAGGGACTGCTTGGTGGCAACAGACATCAGACCCAAGTTTCAGCAGTCAGCTGGGAGCATCATCAACAACTGCCAGCCAGTCAGCTTGGACATCATCAGCACCTGGGCCCTCATGCACCGCTGAGTCAATCGACGTACCACTTTCTCACAGTTACTCTGCCTTTCTACCTCCAATACTGTTTTCTCACACGCTCAGCCATGCCATTTTCCCAAACTGTTTCTCACACCATCTCCTGCTCCACCTCCCACACCAGGGCCCATCTGCAAACTGTATCACAGCACACGCCACACCTTGGCCATCTGCAAACCCATACCCAAGGGCCCAGGGAGGACAGTGAAGCAAAACGATTAAAAAAGAACAACTGTGCCCTATGTAAAGAAATCCACTCAAAACCACTAAAGGTACAAAAAAGGAGACATTCTGTGAGGAGACGAAGCAATCCATCAGCGAGCGCAGAAGAAACTTGAGGCAGAAGAAACTTTACTTCCTTCAAATATTTCAGGACTGCAGTAGATTCACTGGCATCAGCCTCATGTGCTGCATCAGGTAAGGTAATGTTGCTTATAGCCCAGCCCGACCGCAAAGGGCCGTATCAGGGCTGTCACCACCCGTTAAAACTCATCGTCCATTCAAAAAAAGCATTCAAAAAAAAAAAGAAAAAAAAAAAAAAAAAAAAAAAAAAAAAAAAAAAAAAAAAAAACCACCACCTTTCACACATCTCTTTAAAATACATACTTCTAAACCGCATACCAGAAACTTCGTTTAAAATCTTTCTTCCATAAAAAATCTTAGATCAGATGAAAAATGTTATTAATCTCTTTCAGAAACTCAAAGATCACATCAGGTGGGACATCTCTGGAACAGGGGTTTTCATGGAGTCAGTTGTAAAAGTGTTATGTCTGCCTCTCAGAAAAAATGACATCTTGAGAACATCTTCACATCTCTTTAGGATACCGCTCCACTGTCCATCTCCAGAGCCAAAATGTTCAGTACCTGGGGAGGTTGACTGTCCTTATCAGTGGCCTGGGACTTGCGTGTTGTGTGTTGATGGTTGTGATCCTCTATCTTGTTTTTCAAACTGGAGCCGATTGTCTAGCTCTTCTCATGTTCTTCCCATCAGGCTGTTGGAGAAGTGTTAACACAAACAGTGTGATCAGTTCCAGTCGCTGTCTGGGGTCAGACAGCAGCACCAAATTTGTGCGCTCGTCCAAATCGACTATAAATCAATTATGTCTGTCAACAGTACAGTAACGGATATTCTTTACAAAATGTATAAGTGTGTCTGTGAGACAGTGCTCTGCAATACAGAGAAAACAGGGCAGGTTTCAGCTTGCTGCGCCGCAGGCTGATTCTGCTGCCTAGGCATTATGGCGGACCAGGCTGACATGGTACCTCCTATATTCTTCCTTTCCCGCTCCCTCCCTGCCACCGATGAAAAGGAGTACATGCCTCTAGAACTATGCACAGCAGCAGAGAAAATCATCAGTTTTGGTAAAATTACAGGCGGGCAAAGATGGTGACAAGAGAGAAATCGCCACAACAAGACTAACAATCAGGAACATCCCTATTAATTTTTCCAAATGAAGACATTCTGAATTTCATGCAAAAATTCCCAGATTTTAAAGCCTCTTCCCGACTATTCGATGAGAACGTGACAGACGAAAATGGACGTTTGACCCACTGGAAAACGGAGCAGGTTAATATACATCAAAACTCCAAGTAAGCCCCTGCCCAAAACAGTCAGGATAGGAACCTTCAACGTCTCTTTGTTCCACAAGGAACAAAAAAGCAATGGTATATGTTCAAACTGTCTGGCCACCACCCACCCACGCCAGTGTCTGCACATAGGCAGTAAAATACAAAGTGTGCTTTCAAGATGGGACACAGAATGCGGTACAGTCAGAGTGCGCAAGCCCCCCCCCCCCCCCCCGCGCGCCACTGGGAACTGAAAATGGTGAAAGAGAAACGGACATGTTAGAGCAACAATGTACAGTGCAAAGCACACTGGACTTCATACTTGCTGTTACTGGACAAACACATGGTTAATAGGCCTAACAAACACTGCGATGGAATCGCCCCTTGTGTTCAAAATACGCGTCACCGACGAAGCTGTATATCATCAGATTGTGACCCGTGTGCTGTGGATGTGTGCGGGCCGTGCCATCTGCCTGGCTACAGCCATGTGGAGAACCTCTGCAGCATCCTGGTTTAAAACAGCTGTGGAGGAGGGGAGGCTGCAGCTCACTACAGCAGAGACAGTGTCCGTCATTGCAGCTTGGAACAGACTGGAGTTGCATGACCAGAGCATCCAGCACTTTGATTCCCTCTATACTGCCAGATGGGGCTACTGTTACTTTGGTTGCACAAGCGGTGATCCACAGGCAGTGTCAATCATCCAGAAGCTAAAATTCTCCAAGCACCATGCCCCAGCAGCACACCTGGTCAGTGCCAGAGAAAAAAAAAAAACAGGCTAGTGTACTGTCTGCTGAAGCATCTGTAGATTCAAAACCTGGCTGGATCTTGAGAATTTTCACCTCAAAAACAACACTGGATCACAAAGATTTATCAACGCCTGCAGCAGCTAATCACAGTCGACGATCCATAGCTCAGCAGGATGGTGATTCCACTCCTCAAGGTAAAGGCCAAGTGTGTGGGCGACTTCATCCGGAGACGAGAGACCATGGCTGGGAAAAAACATGACAGACCCAGGACAGTCCGTCTGGAAGAGGAGAGGAAGTGTCCCACACACCAGCATGGAACCAGCTACCCAGCTGCCAGAGGCACTTCCACAGACAAGCAGACCCCAAATACAGTATGCATCTGTTCCTTGCCTGTCAGGGACAAAACAGCTAAAAGAGCACAGGGACTGCTTGGTGGCACAGACATCAGACCCAAGTTTCAGCTAGTCAGCTGGAGCATCATCAACAACTGCCAGCCAGTCAGCTTGGACATCATCAGCACCTGGGCCCTCATGCACCGCTGGATCATTTGCCGTACCACTTCTCACAGGCTCTGCCTTTCCGTCTCCAATACTGTTTCTCACATGCTCAGCCATGCCATTTCCCACACTGTTTCTCACACCATCTCCTGCTCCACCTCCCACACCAGGGCCATCTGCAAACCTTGTCACAGCACACGCCGCTCCTGGGCCATCTGCAAACCCCATACCCAATGGCCCAGTCCACCTTCTACAAAAGGAGAATGGAACCAGGCAAGGACGGTGAAGCAAAACGATTAAAAAAAAGAACAACTGTGCCCTATGTAAAGAAATCCACTCAAAACCACACTAAAGGTACAAAAAGAAGACATTCTGCGAGGAGACAAAGCAATCAACGTCAGCGGGGCTTTGAGGCAGAAACTTTACTTCCTTCGAAGAATTCAGAACAGCAGTAGATTCACTGGCATCAGCCTCAGGCGCTGCATCAGATAAGGTAATGTTGCTTATAGCCCAGCCGACCGCAAAGGGGCCGTATCAGGGCTGTCACCATGTTAAAATCAACTCACAAGTCATTCAAAAAAATAAAATTGAAAAAAAAAAAAAAAAAAAAAAAAGAAAAAAAACTTTCACTTCTCTTTAAAATACATCTTTCTAAAGGCATACCAGAAACTTCATTAAAAATCTGTCTTCCATAAAATCTTAGCTCAGATGAAAAATGTTAATCTCTTTCAGAAACTCAAAGATCACGTAAGGTGGGACATCTCTGGACGGGGTTTTCATGGACTCTGCTGTAAAGTCTTTATGTCTGCCTCTAAGAAAAAATGACATTGTTGAACATCTTCACATCTCTTTGAAGGATACTGCTCTATTGTCATCTCCAGAGCCAAAATGTTCAGCACATGGGGAGGCTGACTGCCCTTCTTATCAGTGCCTGGGACTTGTGTGTTGTGTGTTGATGGTTGTGACCCTCCATATTGTTTATCAAACTGCTGTTCATTGTCTAGCTCTTCTCATGTTCTTCCCCATCAGGCTGTTGGAGAAATGTTAACACAAACAGCGTGATCAGTTCCGGTCACTTTCCGAGGTCGGACAGCAGCACCAAATTTGTGCTCGTCCAAATCGACTATAAATCAAGTTCTATGTGTGCCATCACCCTCCTGTGTTTGTCAACAGTACAGTAATGGATATTCTTTACAAGTGTATAAAGTGTGTGTGTGAGATAGTGCTCTGCAATACAGAGAAAACAGGCAGGTTTCAGCTTGCTGCCCCGCAGGCTGATTCCGCTGCCCAGGCATTATGGCGGGCCAGGCTGACACTGTACCTCCTGTGTTCTTGCTTTCCCGCTCCCTCCCTGCTGCCGATGAAAAGAAGTACATGCCTCTAGAACTATGCACAACGGCAGAGAAAAAATCACCGGTTTTGGTAAAAAATACAGGCGGGCAAAGATGGTGACGAGAGAGAAATCGCCACAACAAGACTAACAATCGGGAAACATCCCTATTAATTTTCCAAATGAAGACATTTTGAATTTCATGCAAAAATTGCCAGATTTTAAAGCCTCTTCCCAACTATTTCACAAGAAGGTGAGAGACGAAAATGGACGTTTGACCCACTGGGACCGTAATCATGAGAGTGTAATAGTTCTAAGCTGCTCATAGGTCTATTCTGCGCGTAGCTGTCCTTAGGATAGTGACGTCGATCTCCCGTAATCATGACTGCAGGCTACACCGTGATCACGTGATTCTTACGAATTACACTGTTTATTTTTAGAAAACGGGTAAATCCGGTTTATTGAGTGGTGTGCGCATGCGCCGATGTACATTCTTTGAAAATCAACTTCCTTCGACTGAGCATTCCGTGTTTAGCAAGCCGGCGAAATGGAGACTCCAAAACCCAAGCGAGCAAGAAAACCGAATTTTTCGTCTGATGAAGTCGCTATCCTGCTTGAAGAAATTGCGCAGGAAAAAAGTTTGCTGTTAAGTACACTGACAAATGAAAAAAACAAACAAGAAAAAGCAAGACAAGTGGACCGAGATAGCGAAAAAAGTGTCCAACTGTGGAGTCGCAGCAAGGTCTGTGGACGAGCTGCGCGACAAGTGGAAAAACCTGAAATCAGAAACGCTGAAAAGGATTGAAGATCAGAGAAAGACTGGAGGTGGACCTCCCAAAAGGCCAGCACCTTTCGAAGAGCCTGTGTTGGCCATCCTAGGCAAAAAGTCGGCCTTGGTGACCGAAATCAATGGTGAGTAAAAGTAGAACAGTTGGTGGTTACATACAGGGGCGTCTTAATGTTTTTCACGTTCATATATGTTTTCAGTTTTGCAAATGTTTTAATTTTGACGTCATCCTGTTAAAAACAGCTCAGCAGAATGTTTATCAGTGAAGTTAGATCTGTGTAGTATATGATATTATCATGGTGGTAAACCACACACACACACACACACACACACACACACACACACCAGCTCATCCTACTGGTAGAACGGAAGAAAATCAACATGATGATTGAGGCCATTTAACTGGATGATGATAACACACATTAGATACCAATTATATAGACAGATGTATATGTATATTAATATTGGCACACCAAACACACACAGAATTCATGTCACTTTCCTGTATATGCACACTTTGAATTGTACCCAACAGCAGCCCTTTACACACATATACAGTCAGCTGGTGTGTCACTGGTCAACTGTGTGAAACTAGCAGAAAACATTAATCATGTGTCTGCAGACAATTTTATTCAGTAAATAGGTACTATAGTATAAGCTCTCTAGGTGAGAAAACTTCAATAGTGACAAAATAATTCATGCATATATACTTGATACATAAGCTAAGTATGAGATATTGATACATAAGCTGCAGTATGTATCATATTATTTAGTATTCCTTTTCAGTACTTTCCTCATTTTATTTTTAATTAAAAGAGATATAGACTTAGAGGCCTGGCACTTGTCCCCCCCCCCCCCCCCCCCCCCCCCCCCCCCTCCCCTTCCCTCCCTCACTGTTTATACTAGTCAACTAGTCATTGGAATTTACAGAATTAGAGAATATATTTATTGTCAGTAGGCTGCATTGTACCACACCAAAGATAGTGTGTTAAGTAAGTGATCTTACTTAATTTTAGTCAGTTCACTCATCCTTACAAACTACTTTCAAGATCTTGGCAATTATGATGGATTTATAAATGCATGTCAGCAGATATGACAATATCTGTCTAATTGTAACACGGTGAGGTGTTGTTTAGTGTTAATTTGAAAGTGGAAGAGACTGTTTATAAAACAGTGCACTTTGTGTTCCAGCATCTGTTCCGGATGTCTTTGCCACCTCTAGATGGCAAACTTCACAGCCCGAGGTTGAAATCTTCATTGAGCGTAAGTGCCTGGACATATACTGATATAAATAACTGATCCAATTGTGTTCAGTGTTTGAATGTTGGCTTTATATGAAATGATATGGCCTATCTCTTTCATTACAAACCTATTACTAGCATGTTCTGTTTGTTTTACGGTTTGGTGAGATGTGAAATCATGGGGTCTCATTTGCACGGACACCTTTAGAGATGTATATCTTACCATATTATTAGTGATTGTGTTAGTTAGAGATAATTAGATTGTATGACAAAAAAAATATAGATATAAAAAAACATGCACAATTTATTTTACAAGAAGAGTGTTAATTTTAAGTGCAATTGATGGTATGAACCTAGTTATTATCTTAGTCTTTCTATATGTATATAGTGTATTGTGTCTTTAACTGTCGTATTGTGTGTGTTTTGATCTGGATGATGATTGTTACTTTCTTGGGTATGATTTTAAGATTTCATTTGACTTGTACTTGGTGACTTAATGTAACATTCTGATGTGATTACTTTGAGTTTTTAACTGATTGAGGGTTGAAGTAATAATAAACAATAAGTAGGGTAACTTTTGCTCCCAAAAGTTACCCTACATACTGTTTATTGTTTGGTGTTCCCTGCCTCATTTCATTCCAATTTTGAAGTAATGAGTCTGTGAATCCAAAGACAAATATCCATATGGATTGATAAAGCATTGTTCAATGGAAAAGAACTGAATTGAGGCACATTGGAAAGGTAGATGAAACAGCAAGCAGAAAGAATAAAAATGGTCATATTTTGTAGAGTGGGGTGCACAAATGAAAGTTCTCCAGTGTAAAATTCACTTGTTTGTCATGCTGAACATAATAAAAACACACAAAGTTCAAACGTATATGAAAAACAGATTTAACATTGACAATATACAGTTATGCAATGACAAGAGGCTGACTTTCACGAAAAGTGGAAACAATTTTAGACAAAATCCATACACTTCAGCTTTAAGAATGAATGATTGGTCCTTTCCATTTTTTATCTTTTTTTTTTTTTCAGCGGACATCTTGGGCTTGACGACTCCTCCATGGGCTTGAAGGACTCAACCACAATTGGATATCAGATGTTAAGGATCACACGACTGAATTGGATGGAGCAGCTGATCAGCTAAATAGCCCAGTAAAAATGTAGGTTTTATTAATTTAGTTTGTCTTGCATTTTGTCTTTTTTTTATATTCTTCCACACTATTTTTTCTTTACATCTTCTAAGCTGTTATAATTTTTAAGAAGTCTAAGTAGAAAGAAGAAAACATTGACACAGTAATCTATAGTGACATTATGTTAAACATTGACACTATATAAAATTAATTCACTTTTACAGATGCGTACAAACGAGTTAAGCAACAACAGTGACAATATAAATTAAATTCCTATTTGTCTGGTTTTATGTATTCATTCATTTTGGTTGACACACTTGGCATTGGCATATGTTAACATGCAAGTTCAAAACGATGATGTTCATGAGAGCAAGTACCATTGTAACAGGTTATGGGGGCAGTGATGTGAGGTCCTCGTCCTTTCACTGGAAAACTTTTGATACTGTTGCCTGTATATCCACAGTATGTTACATAGCTGAAAAATGACAAACCTGCACCTACACGAAAAACATTGTCATTACAAGTGTAAAAAGCTTTGAGCAACATTGACCCATCTGAATTATTAACTTCATTAAGCTTTTGCTTGTCTGGCGTGTAAATTCTCTATCGCAACCTGTACTGTTCAAGAAAAGTTAAGGACCACCATTGTACTCACGTGTTTTTCAAGGCGCGGGTGAATTCAAGGCGCGGGTGAAAAATGTGTGCCACAAAATTGCAGTTGGCGCATTCACGATCACTTTGTGCATGTGGTTCACATTGTTTGGACGACAAAGGTGGTACAATTGATTTATTGCGAATGTTGAAAGTTTGGTGCATTCTCCATGTTGGTCCTTAACTTTTTTTGAACAGTATATATGTATATGATTGCATTACAGATGTATGGATAGATATCTGTTGATTCTCATTGTGTATTTGAACATTGCACCAGAACAATTAAATTTAGCCTTTTTATCAACTGCTGTTTCTCTTAGTCTCAATCTCTGTATCAGTATTTGTGTTTAATAAATGGTCACTGGATGAGATGGGTGGTCAGGGGGAAGACTCTACAAGAGGCATCATATTCACAACTTCTCTGGGTCCTCTCCAGCACCTTCGGGTGTTTCTTTTCTTCTTCTTCACAAGTGCCTTAATGCAGATTGGGCCTATTGATTTTATGTCTGAACTGCCATCCCATGTGATATGTGAAAAATGGAGATTAAAGGTTTTACATATTGTGTGTTAAACAGGGACCACAACATCCAAATCATCAACCTTGAAGAGACTGACCATCTGGTACCAATCGATGGAGCACTAAACCGAACGGCACAGCACGACCAAAGACAAGTGGATGGCATCAGTGGTGTAGTTGACCCAACACCACAACTGACATCCACACCTCAACAGAAGCGAAACAAAAGATTCAGGCGCCAGAGGTCCGCCGATACATTGAAAACACCAAAAGGAGCAGCAGCGTTGTCTGAGGAAGAAAAACAATATTCCAAAGTCAGACAGAAGTGAATAAGGCGTGGTGTAATGTCTTGCCAGTCGTGAGTAGGTATTTGGAAGGGCAACAAAGAATTGCCGGCTCCAAGAGAAAATACTTTGCTTGCAAGTGAGAAAGCTTGAACTGGAAATTGAAGAGAAAGAAGGTGGTAGAAAATAAGGTCTGGCTCTTTTGGCGTAACTGTTATGTTCACATGTCAGTGTGTATGTTTGACAACTGAAGTGAAGGGGGGTGCAATTACTCATGTCATTTTCTCTACTCTATACATACATTGTGTTGGTATACACAAAAGGTTTTGGGTTGTGGTAAAATAAAATTTTGTTTTATTATAAATTATTGTGTATGTGTGTTCTCTAATTTCTAACTGAAAGTATACCTTCATCGTCAGTCTGCTCGTGCATGTATTTCATCGCAGAATTCTTTTTTATGAAAGAAAACAAATCTAATCTAACATTGTGAAAGACTGTGTTTTATATGACTTGACAACATATTGAAGTTGGGGTTGGGAAATGCCCAGAGACTGTCTAGGAGGGGGAAAGTTGTTTCACAGATGTGAAAGGAAAAGAAAATAAGAATTAAGAATGCCTTAAAAAGCATGCCAGACGTATGTGTTCTAAGTACAAAGACAACAACAACAAAAAAAAAAAGAAAACATTGTTCACTTAAATGCAAACCACAGAAGGGCAGTTCAAATTACACCTGACTTGCATGCGATGACACACATGACATCAGAATATCAGGAACATGTGGTGGGGGGGGAAATGGTAGGTACATACAAACATGTGCACCAGAAATCAAGTAACAAGACAGGGAGAAAGTCCACACTTGGAAGACCAGTTCACCACATTCTATAACTTGTCTCTTGACCATTATTGCCTCGATTCCTGAAGACACAATCATCCCACCACTCACTCCACCTCCCATGGCAGTCCCAACCCCCACTCCCACCCCTCTCACTTCCACAAAACACTTTGAAAAGTGATGGGAATGATTACTGGTGTTCTCTCTGCCAGTTTAACAAAGAGTAGATGGCATTGGCTCAGAAATCAATTACTCTGTAGCACTATTCCATTTTTTATTCTTTACTTTTTTTTTTTAAGTAACTAGTTGCTTATGCACTGATCACCAATTCCGTGAACATGACTTCAGATTTGAAGCAGCTTGCATGATGATTTAAGGTGCTGCATGCTATGTATCTCAGAGAGAACTGTTTTTAAATTCATATGTGCTGAGAACTGGCTTGAATGGTCTGATCCTGACAAAGTGTTATTTTATTATTGTTACAGTTCAAGCATTTAGCCTTTGTATCTCTATAATAATTACATAAAGCCAAAGTTTGAAGGTGATCAGAATTCCAACAAAAGTAACCATTATTTATTTTTTCGCTAATAAATGTTTTTAAAAATTGCCTATTTACTGCCATTGCTATTCAGTTACATGTTCACTGCTGGGATGACTGGAAAAAGTCTAACAACTGTCAATTCTGCAAAGATTGATCATGTTCTTCCAGTATTTGCAGATTAAATGCCAAACTCGTTTTTCAAACCCCCACCACCCCCCACAACATGAACATGACTGAATTCACTTGTTACAGATACAGGTCACAACAACATACAATAATTTCAATATTGATAGGAGCGCTTTGCAGAAAAATACGTAGACTAACAACACATTTGAAAGAATTTTTTCCCTGTTCATAATTTCAGCATTCTTTTCTCCGACTCTGGTAATAATCTGACCAGTGGAATCGAATATTCTTTCAGGTGACATAAAATATTGATAATAAAACCCATCAGAGTGAATGTGCCAGCACACCACACATTAAAACATCAACAAACCCAGACACTTTGTATCAAACGCCAAAACACTAAAATTGACTAAAATATGTCCATTTATAAGAGAACATACAGATTATGCATGGTATGTAAGAGACTGGTTGGAGGGGGGAAAAATTACCTAGTAGTGAAATTTTTTTTTCCCTGCTTTTTGTTTGTTTGTTTTGGCAGATGAAGAGAACAGTGTGAAGAACCAAAAATGAAAAGAGGGAAAAAACCCAAAAGAAGAAAAAAAAGAGAAGATTATCACCACCTTAGATGCTCCACTGTAGGGTGGCAGTGAAAGTCTACGGTGAGCACCCCATGGAGGGTGTTGAAACAGCAGACTAGCAGCGTGGGTACTACAGTACTATAAACAAATCCCACAAATACTGGAAGTACCTGATGTCTTTCGTGTTTTGACTCATGTGCAACAATGCATACATCTTGTGCGACAAGAGTGTTCCTGTCAAACCAAAGACCCGCTATGCACTCCTGGACTTCTGCCTGGACTTGGCAGATCAGTGATGGGGGCATACACGTGCAGAAAAAAGAAAGCAATGAAGAGGCAGTTTGCAGGCACTGGATGAGGACATCTGTGGACACACACTTGTGAAATTGACGGCAGAAAGCAGCAACGCAACGAAAAAAAATGCCAAATTCTCAACTCAGTGCTGACCTTGAGGAGGAGTCTGGTGGCCTTGCTGCAACCATTGCACAGGGACTGATGGAGTGCTACAGGAAGGCCCAGCAGGACCCTCCCCAGGTCATGTGCGTGGACCACGGATGCTGCAGCAATGCCAGCAATCGAGAAGCTGTTTGACGATTGGGACAGAGGCCGGCATGATCATCCGCCTTGATGTCTTCCACTGGATCTGCTGATTCGACACGGCTGTCAGGGACCAACCACCACAGCAAGTATCCCTTGTTCAAGTCTGCCCTGTCCGCCGCCGTCTTCGCCTACAACAAAGATGACATCCACCTGCTGGCCACAGCCATTAGAGCTGGCCACGCCAACAAGCTGAACAGTTCTTACAGACATTCAGGTCATCCAAAGCTACACCTCCAGGAGGACTTGCATTTCCTTCGTCTGGGTCACTGTCGGGATACAGGAGACCTATGTCAGGGTCGAAAAATGTATCAAGATTCTGAGCAGCCCAGCAGGGCTCGACGAAACGGGGTCCCACTTCTTCAAAGATTTGAAAGCAGTTTGAGGAGGTGTGGGCTGGCCAGCAAAAACCACTAAGAATGTCTCCAGGATCACCAGGACTGAACATGTACAAGACAAGGAAAACCGTACGGCGCAAAATACACACGTCAACCGACGAAGCGAAAAGCTGTATCATCAGATTGTGACCCGTGTGCTGTGGATGCGTGTGGGCCGTGCCATCTGCCTGGCTACAGCCATGTGGAGACCTCTGCAGCATCCTGGTTAAAACAGCTGTGGAGGAGGGGAGGCTGCAGCTCACTGCAGTGGAGAGAGCTTCCGTCATCGCAGCTTGGGAACAGACTGGAATTGCATGACCTGAGTATCAGCACTTTGATTTTGGATCCTCTATACTGCCAGATGGGGCTACTGTTACTTTTGGTTTTGCACAAACAGTGATCCACAGGCGGTGTCAATCATCCAGAAGCTAAAATTCTCCAAGCACCATGCCCCAGCACACCTGGTCAGTGCCAAGAAAAAAAAAAAAACACAGGCTAGTGTACGGTCTGCTGAAGCATCTGTGGCTGTTCACAACCTGGCAGGATCTTGAGGAGTTTCACCTCAAAAGCACTGGATCACAAAGGTTTACCCAACGCCTGACAGCTGCTAATAACAGTCGATGATCCCATGGCTCATCCAGGGCCTAGCAGGATGGCGATTCCCACTCCTGAAGGTACAGGCCAAGTGTGTTGGGCGAGCTTCATCCGGAGACAAAGGAGACCATGGCTGGGAAAAACGTCACAGATCCAGGAGAGTCTGTCTTGAAGAGGAGAGAAAGTGTCCCACGCACCAGCATGGAACCCAGCTACCCTGCTGCCATAGCCACTTCCGCAGACAACTAGACCCCACATGCAGTATGCATCTGTGTTCCTTGCCTGTCGGGACAAAACAGCTAAAAGAGCACAGGACTGCTTGGTGGCACAGACATCAGACCCCAAGTTTCAGCCAGTCAGCTGGAGCGTCGTCAACAACTTTCATCAGCAAGTCAGCTGGAGCGTCATCAACAACTGCCAGCCAGGTCAGCTTGGGCATCATCAGCACCTGGGCCCTCATGCACCGCTGGGTGAATCGACGTACCACTTCTCACAGGCTCTGCCTTTGTCTGTCTCCAATACTGTTTCACCCATGCGCTCAGCCATGCCATTTCCCACACTGTTTTCTCACACCATCTCCTGCTCCACCTCCCATACCAGGGCCATCTGCAAACCTTGTCACAGCACACGCCACATCTGGGCGATCTGCAAACCCATACCCAAGGCCAGAGTACGGTGAAGCAAAACAATTCAAAACGAATTGTGCCCTATGTAAAGAAATCCACTCAAAACCACTAAAGGTACAAAAAGAAGACATTCTGTGAGGAGACGAAGCAATCAACATCAGCGGGCCTTCAAGGCAGAAACTTTACTTCCTTCAAAGAATTCAGGACTGCAGTAGATTCACTGGCATCAGCCTCAGGCGCTGCATCAGGTAAGGTAATGTTGCTTATAGCCCAGGCCGACCGCAAAGGGCCGTATCAGGGCTGTCACCACGTTAAAATCAACTCGCAAGTCATTTTTTTTTTTTTTTTTTTTTTTAAAGGGAAAAAAAAAAAATAAACCTTTCACACATCTCTTAAAATACATCTTCTAAACGCATACCAAAACTTCGTTAAAATCTTTCTTCCAAAAATCTTAGATCAGATGAAAAATGTTAGTAATCTCTTTCAGAAACCCAAAGATCACCTCAGGTGGGACATCTCTGAACAGGGTTTTCGTGGATTTCATGCGCTGGTTGGGGCCATTTTCGCGTTCGGTGCATTAGCATGATGACAGTGAACAGTAGCGGGGTTTCGGTGGTGGAGTTTTTGCTCCGGTGTTTTATCGAAGTTTTTCTAGCTATTTTCGGTTTTTTGGTGAAATCCCATTCCTGTAAAGAAGAACAATTGGTGTGTGTTGAAGCTGGGTTTAACAGTGCGAGCCCAGCTCGACCGAATCTGATCACGCACGAACCCAGCGAGCACCTATTCAGGCTCGTTTTCGCTCGCACACAAACGCCAGAGGTTCGGGTCGCTTGCCGAACTGTGCTCTGTCCCTGAACATGATTTATTTTTAGTTCGCCGAACAAGCGGAAATGCGTGCAGCGCTTTTCTGTCCCCTTCCAAAATGTTCCGCGCCCATGATGTTCGATTCGGAGAAGGGAAAATGTTGCTGCTTTCCTAGTCATGAACGATGTGTGTCGAGTCTGATGAAGAGGAGGAAGGATACAAGAGACAACGCAAAGCCACCGAGCTGTATATAAAAAAATCGGATTTATTTTGGAGCATACCACAAGCTGATGCAAGAAATGGCAGATCAGGTTGGTTGGTTGATTTTTTTTTCCACTTTGTTTTGGCACTTTTACTTTGTCAAGTCTGTGTGATCGCTAGCCTTGGGCGATGTGGCTTGTTTATATTTAGGCTATAATACTTATCAGCAGTACTTTGTACATACTTGAGACTTGTATAATG
This sequence comes from Conus betulinus, assembly GCA_016801955.1. Lineage (NCBI taxonomy): Eukaryota > Metazoa > Mollusca > Gastropoda > Neogastropoda > Conidae > Conus > Conus betulinus. The sequence goes on from JADBJO010000454.1 coordinate 94,865, forward strand.
TGAGACATAACTATTGTCTCTATGGATGTGGTTGCTGAGGACGTGATAATTGGAATAACTTTTAAAAAGTTCATTACTTGGTTTGTAATCTGGACATGGAAATATTTTAAGACATGCTGCTAATGATGTTATATGTATATATATTTGTGTATGTGTACATGTGTGTGTGTGTGTGTGTGTGTGTGTGTGTGTGTGTGTGTGTGTGTGTGAGAGAGAGAGAGAGAGAGAGAGAGTGATATGGGGTGTTATTTGATAATTTTTCCCAAGTGACTGTTGATTACTGAATTTCTATAAGATGTGTTTGTGTGTCTAAATAACATTTTCAGGATTGTTGGATGGTCCTTCATTCTGCAGCCCCCCCCCCCCCCCCCCCCCCAACAACCTGTTGTTAACTTTTCACAATTCATAAGATTGGTTTTTTTATCTGGACACAAATGTTTATGAACATGCTGCTGATATGAAGGATGCAGTGATGTTCGTCAACAGCAGAGGTTATCTCAGGACTGTCACCACGTTTCAAACTACCACGTATATATGTTAAAAAAAGATTAAAAGCAAAACCTTACCCAACCCATTAAAAACAGATTAAAAGAACCAATCCCAGGATTAAAAACCAACACGTTGAAATAAGATAAGACACACAGCCGACCACAGCCCGCAGCCCAGCCGACCACAAAGGGCCACACCAGGGCCGTCACCACGTTAAAATCAACTCACAAGTCAGCCATTCACACAATTCTTTAAAATACATCCAAAAACCCATCCAAAAGTTTGTTAAAAATCTTTCCACTGTAAAATCTCAGATCCAATGAAAAATGTTAATCTCTTTCAAGAACTCAAAGATCGCGTCAGGCGGAACGTCTCTGAACAAGGTTTTCATGGAACCTGCTGTAAAATGTTGTGTCTCACATCGTGCAAGTCCCAACACTCTAAAAGAATGTTTCATTGTGAGTGGAATATGACATGGAATGCACCACGGAGCTTCTTCACTCTTCAGAAGGTAGGATAAAATCAACTCACCAGTCATTTCAAAAACAAAACAAAACAAAACAAAACAAAACTTTCACACATCTCTTTAAAATGATATCTTCTAGAAACGCACCAGGAACTTCGTTAAAAAATCTTTCTTCCGTAAAATCTTCAATCAGATGAAAAATGTTAATCTCTCTCAAAACCCAAAGATCACGTCAGGTGGGACATCTCTGAACAGGATTTTCATGGAATCTGCTGTAAAATGTTTATGTCTCACATCGTGCAAATCCCAACACACTAAAAGAATATGTTTCATTGTGAGTGGCACATGACATGGAATGCACCACGGAGCTTCTTCACTCTTTAAAAGGTAGGAATGGGTAAAATACGAATGGCCGGTGTGCAGCCGGCACAGAACCGTTTCTTCTTTACGACCACCAGACGAAGATGAGAGGAACTCCTTCAGGTTTGGACGGATCTGAAAGAGTTTGTTATTTATCTGTGTATTCCAGTCCTCCTGCCAGAGGTCTCTGACATAATCGTTAATTTTGGGTTTCAGATCCGAGCAGGGGATAGGTGTGTTTGACAGTTTCTCTCGTACGGCATTCTTGGCCAAACGATCAACCATTTCGTTCCCTCCGATGCCAACATGACCAGGAACCCAAGCCAGAATAATGTTGTAACCCTCCACTTTCAACTTGGTAAAAAGTTTTTAAAAAAGTGTAAAAGTTTGGGATGCTGAAGGTTGCGGTCAGCTATGGCCTCCAAAGCCGACAGTGAATCTGACAAAACCAGAAAGTCCCTCTTCGTAGATTGTGAGATTATCCTTAGTGCCAGAACCAGAGCTGTAACTTCAGCAGAGTAAGCAGAAGCGTCTGAAGGAATATGTTCTAACAGTATTTGAGAAGGTGCACCAGGGCAGTAGGCTGCACAGGCCACTCCATCTTCAGGCTTTGGAACCGTCAGTGAAAATTTTCTGATAGGATGGGAATTTTGAACAGAGGTCAGCATACGCCTTGTATGCCAGAGAGCTGGTAGACCCTTTGCGAAAAGCTGCAAGATCAAAACAAATCTCTGGTGTGTGAAAAAGGTCCACAGAGGCTCATCTGGAAACATGGAAAAATCAGACACAACTCCTAGGTCTGGACCTGCATTCTGTGCGCGAGGCTGCATACAAAGACCAAACGGCGGAATACAGTTAGGGTTGTTTTCGAATTTGCTTTGGAACTGAGGGTCAAAAGACACAGTCATAGGCAGGGTCCTCTCTGGAGTGCCCACTCAAAAACTATATGTTTTGCAGAATGCGAGTGTGCTGAGGAAGTGTGTGAATGAGACTGGGGAAAAATAGAACACGCATAACACTTCTTTATTCTTCCTCTCTTTCATGCTCTCTGTGACAAGAGTGCCTCAATGATATGATCTGGGCACACTGTCCGAAAACAGCATTCATGGGACTGAAGAGAGTGCAGGGGAGTGTGGCTCAAGCAGTTTGTGCTTTCAATGAGGGAGCCAGTGAAATTATTTCAGTAATGAACAAGCTTTCTGCTGACATTTCCAGTACCACTTTGACTCTCCTTTCCCAGAAAGGTGAACAGTGGATGAGTGCTGCTGACACTGCCTCTTCTGTGGAACCGCGCCGCTGACGCAAGGATTATGCCACCCACAGGAGGATCAATGCTAGAGTGCCGCAAGCAAGAGATGGCAATGTGTACCAAGCTGGGGGTCACTAAGCTGTGTACTTGTATGTATATGGGTTGTTCTCTACAGCTGGGTCCCATGGGGGTTATCCACTTGAAAATCGTTACGTAGCTTAACTGTTACAATGATTTGTCAATAGTTTGTGTTCTTTTTGCAGGAAAATGTTTAAAGAACTACTAAATCACCTTTTTGACTTAAAAAAAAAAAGTATTGTTGTGTTTGTCAGTGGAGTGAATGTTTTGACATTTGGCTCGAAAAATGGCGGACTGATTTGTGACACAGCATCATTGTTGGAGAAAGGGCCACTGAACAAAACTCTCTCTCTTTTTCAAATGTATGGAAAAGCTGAAAGTGACACACTTGTCTACTCTTCTTATCTGTCTTAAATTGTATGTTAAACTTTTAACGGTATCATGAAATTCTTAAGAAATTGTGTGCGGGGTGTGTGCGTGTGATTCTATATTGGTGTGGTGTGTGTGTCTGGGGTGGTGGGGGTGGGAGAGGGGGTGGTAGGATGTGTGCGTGCATGTACTAATATTTATATACATGTACAGACTGACACAAGATAGATAAATGACTTGACAAAGAATAACTGAGCACAGTGCAAAGAGTGGAATATTTTTACTGATAATTTGTTTGTAATTTGTTGTAATATGTGAATTTTGATAATGGCACCACAAACAAATTTCCTTGTATTCTATGAGGACAAATAAAATATAGTGTATCATGTTATTGGATTTTCAAATTTGCCCAGCAAAGTAGCGTTCATCAGCATGGCTGCAGAAAGATTTTGGCGTTCCATCATGGGAGACAGTGACGAAGAGGAGTCGGATTTTGAAGGATTTATGCGAGACAAATTGCAACAAGTACAGCCTGCCGATGAAAGTGACCTAGATATCGATTGGGATGATGTGGTGCATTTCATGAACCACGATTCATCGGAATCTAGTTTGGAAGATGACGAAGAAGCACTGGTGCTACAAGGCTGTGACATTTCTGGTACGTGGTCCAATTCATTGAATGATTTTCAAATTGATCAATTTTGTGAAGATGTAGGGCCAAAACATGACTTGCCGGTCAATGCTTCGCCTCTTGTTATTTTCATCTCCTTTCACCAGAATCGTTTTTTCAGACCTTGGCTGAAGACATAAATCGCTATGCTCAGCAAGTTCAGGAAGAGAAGGGAAAACTACATTCAAAACGGCGTGCAGCAACAGTAGAAGAAATGAAGCTGCGACAACGAACCAAAACATTCACCTGGGCGAGGAAGGGTCTCCATCCCGGAGACTTATGACACAGTGCAGTGAAAGCCGAAAGAGAGGCCAACCTCGCAACAGCTGGAGGCGAGACACTTGAGGTAGAGCTGAAACAACAGGGGACCAACTGGACTGGAATGACCAGAACAGCCCAGAACAGAGTGCGATGGCGAAGGGTCGTCGATGGCCTATGCTCCACCGGGGGCGATGGGCATGAATGAAATGAATGAATAATGATGGGAATTCACAAGCTGCCAAGACAAAGACTGTACTGGTCTAGTGATGACAAACTTCGTGTTCCTGCTGTCTCAACACTGATGAGTGAGAACAGGTTCACTAAAACTGGACAGTATTTGCATTTGAATGACAGGACAAACTGTATTCCACGCGGTCAACCTGGATATGACCCCTTTTCAAGGTACAACCACTCATTGAAATCTTACAACAAAAATTTGCAGATCATTACAAACCGAATAGGGAAATAAGCATCGATGAAGCAATGGTCAAGTTCAACGGCAGGCTCCATTTCAAGCAGTACATCAGACAGAAGCCTTCTCCTTGGGGGGGTGAAAGTCTGGTGTTGCTGTGACCCAAGAAACCGGTACCTCCTGGACTTTGATGTGTATACCGGCAAGACGAACCACACTGGCAGAGGTAAGCCCCTGTTTTTTGTTACAACCTTGCAGACTTTCTGTTAAAAGACTGGAGTCAGCAAAAGAGTGCAGTTACTTTGTATGTTACTCATGGGAATCTGTGTCACGTGATTCAGAGCTCTGGTGATACTGTCACTTCAGCCATTGTCCCAGATTTAGAATCAGACCATGAAGAAGCGGACACAAGACTGCTTCTTCATGCTTTGCATTCCATCAGAACACATCGGGTTGTGAACATCAAAAGCCCTGATACAGATGTGGCAATCATTGCTGCTTCCGTCTGTGGACAAACAGATGCAGACCTGTATGTAACAATACCACTGTATCCTGCTAGATTTAAGTAACAAGTTTTACTCTTTGGTGTGAGAGTGAATAAAAGGTGCGTCCGGTGGGTCACCATCTTGAATCAAACATGTCTACATTCGTGGAATAATTGTCTGGACGAATCAAGGAATGATTGGCCCCTAAACTGCCTATCCATACGTCGCATGGTGTCAGAGTGCTGCTGAAAATATTCCTGCATCGTATGAGGTATCTTTCCTACCCTTTGTTTGGTGATGGTGAAATTTAGTCCTCCAGAAAACTTTCTCTTTTGCAGAAAACTTTCTCTTTTGCCAACCTGTGGCGTGGCCAGAATGGCGCGAACGGTTTTCACGCTTTCGCAAAGCATCCAAACTTCACAAGGAAGACGGTGATGTCCAAGTCAGTACTCTAAGTTATGCCATAGGGCCAGAAGCAGAGAAGATATTCCAGTCTTTCACGTTTGCTGAAGGAGAGGACAACAATCACTTTGACACAGAGCTCACCAAGTTCAACGATCACTTCATTCCAAAGAGAAACATTTTGCATGAGACAGCCAGGTTTTATTCTCGCACTGAACATACAGGTGAGAGTGTGGAACAGTTCGTGCGAAGCTTGTGCGATTTAGCTGCCCACTGTGATTTCAAGGATAAAGAGAAAGCCGTCAGAGATAGGCTAGTGATAGGCCTGTTAGACAAGGACGTTTCCCAAAAATTACAGCTGGAGGATTTGTCCACTCTCACTTTCAAGTCAGCAGCTGACACTGCTTGCCACTACGAGCTTGTGAAGTCCCAGCAAGAACATACGGGTGTGCATGCTGTGCACTCCCACAGTCATCGTGGTCAGCGCAGCCGGTGGCCAGGACCAGCTCAACCAGCTCATGGTGGTGAAAAGAAAGGCGACAGAGGAGATACATGTGGCAACTGTGGTCGCTGTCATGAACCTGGAAAGTGTCCTGCCAGGGGAAAGAGATGTAAGAAGTGCAAAAAATATAACCATTTTGCTGCTGTTTGTAGGTCCAACTCCAAGGCTAGAAACACTGTGGACTCTGAGTGTTTGAATACTGACACAGTCAAGCATTTCTACATGTCTGAGATCCAACATGACGCAGCAGAATCACCGTGGCATGTGAGGCTTGGCATGGCTGGGCGAGAAATTGTCTTCAAGACTGACACGGGGGCTGACGTGTCGGTGACATCCCGTGATGAGTTTTCCCAAGATCCATCCACGACCTCAACTCGTGCAGTCCAAAGCTGTCCTCCGAGGACCAGGAGGCATGATCTGTCATGATGGTGAATTTAGAACATCAGTCACCCACCGTCAGCAAGAGTTTAGCATATGCTGTTTTGTTGTCGACAAAGCTGAAAATCTCTTGAGCAGAGAAGCTGTCACAAGACTGCACCTTCTTCAACGCCTCGACAATACTGAAGCTCCCTGTTCTGATCCACTCTTCAGCGAACTAGATGAGCATCCAGCCGAGTGCCCACCAGTTCAGATAACCTTGGATGGGAAAACGTTTTTTCTTGAATTACTGCAAACAATAGTACTGAAAACAATCTTTAAACTATCTATTTTCATATGCAGATTTAATTTTTCGTTTATTCTAAGTAGTTTTGGAATAAGAGCCTTCCAAAGTAGGTGGATGTGTGCCAAAAAAATCCCACTTTTGACAAAGATTTTCTGGCAATTTTGACTCGCACCACAGCTGTCGAAAATACGAAGCTACTCCCTCCCTAACAGCAGATAATAAACGCCTCCCAGTAGTGACGTCATCCGCTATGTCTGCTCCCTGAACGGTAGCGTGTGTTATGGATTTTAGCACTATTAGATCGTTTTTTTTGTTCTACAAGCCACTAACATGCCTTCAGACCCCAAGGGATATGGAAAGCGCAGGAAAAAGCGCCGATTTTGTGGAAACCAACACAAAAAAGGCCAAAAGGGACTGTAGAGAGTCAGAAAAATGAGTGTGAAGTGAGTGTCGAGTCAGTAGAGGAAGACTTTGTTCGTGTGGACACTTCTACTGACAGCCAGCCTGGCTCTTCAGGATCCAAGAGATCGACAAGTGCCACGCCCACTCAGTCAGAGATCAAACTTTTCAACAGGTACGGTAAAGCAGATCAGTCATCTAGTTCTAGTTCTGACAGTGAAGGTGATGATGATGCCATTGATGATGATGATATTGAGATAAATGAAAAAGCAGAAGGGAACAGAATCACTGATGTAGGGATTTTAGATCAAAACATCTCTGCCCAAGTTGTTTGTTGATACTGTGGGTGTGACATGAACCTGTGTGAGGTGAACAGAAAAGGGTTGAAGAGTCAGTTGGCTTTTTTATTGTAGTAACACGCAGTGTGACAGGCAGCAAGCTTTTACCTCTTGTCCAGAAATGCAAGCAGGAAATCTGACAGTTAGTTCAGTCAACAGGCGTGCCAACTTTGCCATACGTTGTATTGGGGTGGGGGCTTGCTGAGCTACAAACATTTCGTGGTGTCATGAACTTGCCCCCATCCATGCAGAAGAGTACTCACAATAAAATCAACAAAACTGTTGAACAGGCAGCTTGTGAGGAACAGAAAGAATGCATGAGCAGAGCAGCAGCTGTAGAACGTGATCTGGCTGAGGGAGAAGAGGATGTGAAAGATATAGATGTGTCAGTAGATGGCACCTACATGACACGAGGTCACACATCCAACATAGGTGTGCCCACCGTCATAGGTTGCCAGACAGGTTAAGTGCTGGACACAGGGACTCTCAGAAAAGTTTGTAAGGGTGTGATTTCTGGAACAATGCAGATGAAGCCAGTAGGAACACAGAGAGGTACAGGCAGTGGCTTGAAGACCATGACCCAGTTTGTACGTTGACACACGACAGATCATCTGATTCAATGGAGGCCAAAATAGCAAAGGTTATGTTTTCCCCGTTCTCTTCAACTCTATAATCTCAGATATACAAGATTCGTAGGAGATCGGGATACAGTTTCAAGAGTGTTCTGCAGCCTTGCCCATATGGTGAAGATGTGAATATTGAAAAGATAAGAGTGCGTGGGCCACGTACAGAAACGGATGGGGACACATTTACGCAGTTTGAAGAAAGGGATGAAGGGCAGGGCACTAGCTGATGGCAAAACAACAGGAGGGAAGGGCAGGCTGACAGATGAGGCAATCAATAAAATCCAAATCTACTATGGAAATGCAATCAGAGTACACAAGCATGACCTAAACAAGATGAGAGAATCTGTCTGGGCCATTTTCTTCCACAAGCTGTCATCTGATGAGCTTGCACGGCTTTATTTTTCTGTCCCATTCAAGACACTTAGTGAAAGGGCCGAGCAAACAAGGCTTACACATTTCTGATCCAACATTTGGTTGTTGTAGTCCTAGCAGAGGCATATATCAAACTTGTGTACTAGTTAACTCGGGAAAATTTAATTCCCGGAAAGTGATGACGTCATTTTTGCCCAATTGTGTGTGTGTTGTCATTGTTTGAATATCGTCTGACCACTTGTGTACAAGCTTTTATGCCGTATCTACATTATCTACAGGAAAATAAACTAGCTGAGTTCGGTGTTAAAAGAATTGTCAGGAATTCGTCTATTAAGTCATCTCAAGAGCACAGATATATTACATTTTTCATGACAACCACTAATCATCAAACTAACAGCCCCACTTGTAAAGGCCACTCAACAATGCCGAACACATTGTTGCCAGACTGGCTTTACACAGATGACATTCAGTTCGCCGAATACAGCATGGTTAATAGGCTGGTGGGGAGCAGCCTGCAGAAAATACCCCTTTCCCTGACCTGCATTTACGGCTTGGCCTCTGCAGCTGCGGGCGAGCTGTAAACTCCCCTGCTTCTCAAAACTAAGTGGCTTGCTCTGAACAGCTGTGCTTGATGACAAGGGCAGACACAGACACTACCACAACATGTGTTCCATTACATGGTGCACATTCAAACAAGCAGAAGCCAACAACACTCTCTAGATACATACAGGCACAAAAACAATCTACCACAGGCAGTCATGGAAACCATCTGGCCAGAGTTCAAGGATCTAGCAAAGACAGAGTCATTACAGAAGTGTTTAGAAGGCTATACGCAGAATGCTAATGAGAGTATCAACAGTGTGATCTGGAAATACAGCCCCCAAACAAAAAAAACAATGGCCTGACAGTTGTCAACACTGCAGTAACTATTGCTGTGTGTGTTTTCAATGATGGTGCCAACACTCTTAGGCACATCCTGGAGAAGCTAGGCCTGTCTGTGGGTTTGTTCACCGAGCGATTCCTTCACGCTAAAGACACGAGCCGCATTCTGACAGCCCAGCGCAGGGCCCCTATGGCTACCAAGGAGTACAGAAGGAGGAAGAGGCTTCAGAGGCTAGGCAGAGAAGAACTAGCAGAACTGGAGGGGTTTCCATACCAGGCAGGCTTGCTACTGACCTCACAAAGGTATGTTGCAACCTATTTTTATCGACATTTTTCGCCGAAAAGTGACATCTTCTTCAACATTGGAAATCATGTCTCTGTTATTTTCCAAGCTAGAGCTATGAAATTTTGTGTGCCATTTCTACCTATAAAAAGCTGGATTATGAACCTCATTCAGGGTTATACCTGTGATAACTTAGATTTTATGATACTTTGATTTGTGTTATATTTTGACAAATCGTAGCATTTTTTAAAAAGTGTGAAACTCAGAAAGTTACTGTAGAAATGATATATTGGAGGTTCATAATCCAGGTAAACTACTTTTACTGCTACATGCAAAAAATTATACCTCTAGCTCTACTCAGAGCTGAATAAAATGGGTCAGAGTAGTATGTTACTATAAATAGAATTCCGTAGCTATAGAACCGGTCTTTGACAAATTACACAATCAAAAAATGAGTAAAGGAGCTCCCTCCTCCTCCTGAACTAAACCATGGTGTGGTTACTGATTTGATGACCTTCTTGCAAAAAGAAAGATTCCCTTGGTCTCCAGTGGCAAAGTAATAGAACACTGGGGAGCCAATGTCAGTGATTTATCTGATCAGCAGCTTATTTCTAGGCTGAAAAAAAATGTTGACCATACATCAGTCACTGAACAACAGCATTAAACGCCCAAATGGACGCGAAAATTTGGAGCGTTTTCTGTCTAGCACTCCAGATTTTGACATGCAGATTGCGCACAGTTCTACATCTTTTCCAACACACAGCAAGGCATGAAACTTTCACAAGCAGAGAGAACAACTGCATGCTTGCAAAGAGAGTTGGAACAGACAGAATGTAAGCTTTCTGAAGAAAAGCAGAAAAACAGTGTGCTGCAGGAAACTACAGCTTCTCGGTTCAAAGACTTGCAAAAGATGGCCAGAGACCTTGAAAATACAAAGGTGGTAAATGCTGAAATGCAGAACAATCATGTTATCCTTCAGGAACAACTGAAGCTATGAGATAAGATAATGTTGCATATAGCCCAGCCAACCGCAAAGGGCCACATCAGGGCTGTCACCATGTTAAAATCAACTCACAAGTCAGTCATTCACACAATTCTTTGAAATACATCGAAAAACCCATCCGAAAGTTTGTTAAAAAATCTTTCCACTGTAAAATCTCAGATCCGATGAAAAATGTTAATCTCTTCCAAGAACTAAAGATCTGAACTGAAGCAAGCTCAGCAAACCATCAAAGACATTCGAAGTACGAACATGTATAAACGCCTGAAAAAAAAAAAAGAGGTGAAAGTTGCCAGGAAGCAGGCAATTCTTGCTGCTCATGAAAATGAACAGTGTGTCTTTAAAGAGCAAAAATTCCAAAGAAAGATCAAACTGGCTTGAACACAAGCATCAAACCTCCAGAAGCAGGTATGTGCTCTTCGTACGAAGCTGAACAGCAAAACCAAGGAATATGAAGCAGCTGTTCAAGACTTTGTAAGAAACGAACAAAGTCCGCAAGTGCAGACCCACAAGGAAAATTCTGCCGAATTTATTGATGAAGTGAAAAATAGCTACCATTGCACTCCTTGCTGCTCAGGTGTCTGCAGAAAACTGTCCTGGAGTCATACACGCCGATTCTAAACATTTGTTTGGTGTGGATGTTCCACTGAGTAGTCTGCCATCTGAAAGAACTGTGTGCAGATATGCTGACCAGGGTCATGCACTGGCCAAATTTCAAGTGGCTGAAGTGGTCACTGAAATCAGGTTTGACTTGCACACTGATGGCACCACTCAAGACAAGAAGAAATGTACTGGCCACCAAGTCACAACCTCTAAAGGCTCTCTAAGCTGTGGTTTCACCTCCATTGCTCAAGAGAATTCAAGTACACTTGTGGAGACTACAATGCATCTGCTTGAGGAGCTCTCTGAAGTCTTTCCTCCTGATGAGAGAGAACAACATTTCAGAAAGATTTTGCAAAATCTTTCTGGAATAATGACTTGACAGAGCTGCTGTAATGAAGAAATTCAAAAAGGATTTCAATGATGCAGTGCAAGCTACACTTGGAACTGATGTATCATTAGAATACCTGGGATGCAATGCCCATTTTCTTCTTGGCATCAGCTCCAAGACTAGCACCTGCTTGGCAGGTGTTCAAGAACAGCTGGGGGAGGCAAGGATTGGCAGAGACTGTGAACCACAGTTCAGCCGTTTTCGCTCTTCGGAAGCTGCTGCACTCTGGTATGTCCGCATGGCTTGTGAAGTACTTGGACCAAGAGGAGATGAGAAATCAGGATGCAGGGATGCAGGGATTGCGTTCTGTGCCTTCAGGGAAACTCACCCATGATCACAAGCTTCAAGTCAAATAGGTTTAACAATCTGTTTCAAGCAGCAGCTGCTCTTCATTATCACTGGAATGACATCATCATTTTCCTTCCGGATTACATGCCTGACAAAAATGTCAAGCTTCAGAGTGTTCTTTCTGATGCCAGCAGTGACCAGGTTGCTGTATACAATCTTGTACTGGCCATGCTGTTTTTCAGACTTGCTGGGCCATATTGGCAGTTGCTTGGATCTGGTGTACATTATTTGGATTTTTCCAGGCATATTGTGCACATGAGAGAAAAACTGTCGATGTGGAGCCAGGATGCGAGTGAAATATTTCATGCAGAACTGCCTTCACTGTTTGGCTTCCAGCAGCCAGACAGGGCATCTTTCAGAGCTGCGATTCATGCTGAAGAAACTGCAAAGCAACAGGTTGTTGTTGTCTTCCAGTCTGTGCGCCAGCAGCTTGTGACTGAGGTGGATTCACAGTTGACCGAATTCCTGCCCAATGGCTGTTACTACAATGCAACGGATCTGGCGATGCGGGAAAAACTTGCTCATTCTCAAGTCACAAACTTAGTGGGAGAAGCATGCTTTGGTGACTTAGATTTGTCAGTCACAAACCTAGTGGGAGAAGCATGTTTTGGTGACTTCGATTTGTCTATCTACAAGAGACGGAATGCATCCTGTCACCACCATGCAACTCTCACATAAACAGTGCTTGAACACTGGTCAAATTTGTCCATTTGGGGTTTTCTGCAGAAATCACTCTGTCTGGACTCATTCTACACTAGAATAGTTGATTTTGCCCAAAATCGAACGAAAAAAAGGCTTAAAAAGTTATTTTCTCATGTTAGAAGCTTGTTTGTGATTGTTCTGTGTGCAAAGAGGCCTATTTTCAAACACATTTTTTTCTAACTTCACCTTGATAAGGCCCCAGCATGTTATATATCTACAGAAAGCTCGTGGTCTCTATTTTTAAACTTGATACACTATCTGAATGGAAAAACCAATCAGAACTCATGAGACGGCAAAGTATCACATAAACAGTGCTTGAACACTGACCAATCAGCGAGCCCACTATGAGACAGCCTTGGTGACACGACATGTCTCTAGCTGTAATCCTGTTCCTGATTGGTTAAAATCTATCGGCAACCGACTTCCGCAGTAAACACAGTGCTGATCAAGAATGGCCAACAAAAAACGCGTGTTGCTTATTAACTTGAATTCGTGCCAGTCAAGCAATTTATTTCGGCATGGAGCCGACAGAAATGCAGCAAAAGAATTCACTGAAGATTAATGCAGTGAAAGAATTCATTGAAGATCATTTTACTGCCAAGCACACCGAAGAGAACTAGTCGGACCCTGACAACTACGATTCCAACGAAAACTCGAGCCAGTCAAATCGGAACCTTAGGAAAGCGATGACGATGCCAAGACAACTTTTGCTAACGAACAACAAAGAATTGCTCAAGTGAAAGAGTCAACTGGTGTGGATGATAGTGCAGTTCTTCAAAGAGAAGGAAACGCTGACTGTGATGAAGACATGGCTTTCAATGGACTCCCTGCCCCTGCCATGGTTGCCAGTGCCCAGCAGTGGTCATGCCAGTGCAAGCAGATCAAAGTTGCCACAAAGGCAGCAGGTGACCAGCTAAGTGGATGCATGACACAATTCTGCCCAGATAAAATTGTGGATATTCAGCTGTCAGTCCAAGACTTGATGAGAGGTGAGCTGTAAATTAATGTGCTTGCATGAATGTGTAAAAGGTGAAGTGGAGGCCAGGGGAATGCATAGTGTGTGTGTGTGTGTGTGTGTGTGTGTGTGTGTGTGTGTGTGTGTGTGTGTGTTTGAGCTTGTGAGTGAGTGAGCGAGTGAACTCTGAAATGAATGGTGCTTTTCAGTATGACTGTATCCAAACATATTTATCATTTTTATCATCCAATGGGTAGTAATCTATTCTTGTTCATTTGTTCATGTCTTTGCAGCACTGGTGACCAGAAACTGAAGACACTGTGCAAACATTTCAAAAGAGTTTGGACTGGTCCCTAGAAAGCTGATGTCTGGAGG
>JADBJO010000454.1:112501-195288 GCA_016801955.1 Conus betulinus
GAAATCAAGGTAAGCCATGGTGAAAAAACGCATTTCGACTTCAAAACTTTAAAAATTCGTAACTCGAGAACCACGGCACGCATCGACTCGCGTTTTTTTTGCAGACGGTAGAAAATGGCTACAGGAAGAAGGAAATCACGTTCTCGCGAGACTTCCTTTTCTACGAGAAACATGGCGGCGCCCATTGTTGCCACGTGTTTTACCGGGCGCTGGCAGGCGCTCAGCGTTTTGGCTGTGTGATTTCCGGTTGGGCGCTAGCGGGCGCCCGATTTTCCGTCTCTTGTAGATAGACAAATCTAAGTCACCAAAACATGCTTCTCCCACCAGGTTGTGACTGACAAATCTAAGTCACCAAAGCATGCTTCTCCCCACTAAGTTTGTGACTTGAGAATGAGCAAGTTTTTCCCGCATCGCCAGATCCGTTGCATTGTAGTAACAGCCATTGGGCAGGAATTCGGTCAACTGTGAATCCACCTCAGTCACAAGCTGCTGGCGCACAGACTGGAAGACAACAACAACCTGTTGCTTTGCAGTTTCTTCAGCATGAATCGCAGCTCTGAAAGATGCCCTGTCTGGCTGCTGGAAGCCAAACAGTGAAGGCAGTTCTGCATGAAATATTTCACTCGCATCCTGGCTCCACATCGACAGTTTTTCTCTCATGTGCACAATATGCCTGGAAAAATCCAAATAATGTACACCAGATCCAAGCAACTGCCAATATGGCCCAGCAAGTCTGAAAAACAGCATGGCCAGTACAAGATTGTATACAGCAACCTGGTCACTGCTGGCATCAGAAAGAACACTCTGAAGCTTGACATTTTTGTCAGGCATGTAATCCGGAAGGAAAATGATGATGTCATTCCAGTGATAATGAAGAGCAGCTGCTGCTTGAAACAGATTGTTAAACCTATTTGACTTGAAGCTTGTGATCATGGGTGGAGTTTCCCTGAAGGCACAGAACGCAATCCCTGCATCCCTGCATCCTGATTTCTCATCTCCTCTTGGTCCAAGTACTTCACAAGCCATGCGGACATACCAGAGTGCAGCAGCTTCCGAAGAGCGAAAACGGCTGAACTGTGGTTCACAGTCTCTGCCAATCCTTGCCTCCCCCAGCTGTTCTTGAACACCTGCCAAGCAGGTGCTAGTCTTGGAGCTGATGCCAAGAAGAAAATGGGCATTGCATCCCAGGTATTCTAATGATACATCAGTTCCAAGTGTAGCTTGCACTGCATCATTGAAATCCTTTTTGAATTTCTTCATTACAGCAGCTCTGTCAAGTCATTATTCCAGAAAGATTTTGCAAAATCTTTCTGAAATGTTGTTCTCTCTCATCAGGAGGAAAGACTTCAGAGAGCTCCTCAAGCAGATGCACTGTAGTCTCCACAAGTGTACTTGAATTCTCTTGAGCAATGGAGGTGAAACCACAGCTTAGAGAGCCTTTAGAGGTTGTGACTTGGTGGCCAGTACATTTCTTCTTGTCTTGAGTGGTGCCATCAGTGTGCAAGTCAAACCTGATTTCAGTGACCACTTCAGCCACTTGAAATTTGGCCAGTGCATGACCCTGGTCAGCATATCTGCACACAGTTCTTTCAGATGGCAGACTACTCAGTGGAACATCCACACCAAACAAATGTTTAGAATCGGCGTGTATGACTCCAGGACAGTTTTCTGCAGACACCTGAGCAGCAAGGAGTGCAATGGTAGCTATTTTCACTTCATCAATAAATTTCGGCAGAATTTTCCTTGTGGGTCTGCACTTGCGGACTTTGTTCGTTTCTTACAAAGTCTTGAACAGCTGCTTCATATTCCTTGGTTTTGCTGTTCAGCTTCGTACGAAGAGCACATACCTGCTTCTGGAGGTTTGATGCTTGTGTTCAAGCCAGTTTGATCTTTCTTTGGAATTTTTGCTCTTTAAAGACACACTGTTCATTTTCATGAGCAGCAAGAATTGCCTGCTTCCTGGCAACTTTCACCTCTTTTTTTTTTTTTTCAGGCGTTTATACATGTTCGTACTTCGAATGTCTTTGATGGTTTGCTGAGCTTGCTTCAGTTCAGATCTTTAGTTCTTGGAAGAGATTAACATTTTTCATCGGATCTGAGATTTTACAGTGGAAAGATTTTTAACAAACTTTCGGATGGGTTTTTCGATGTATTTCAAAGAATTGTGTGAATGACTGACTTGTGAGTTGATTTTACATGGTGACAGCCCTGATGTGGCCCTTTGCGGTTGGCTGGGCTATATGCAACATTATCTTATCTCATAGCTTCAGTTGTTCCTGAAGGATAACATGATTGTTCTGCATTTCAGCATTTACCACCTTTGTATTTTCAAGGTCTCTGGCCATCTTTTGCAAGTCTTTGAACCGAGAAGCTGTAGTTTCCTGCAGCACACTGTTTTTCTGCTTTTCTTCAGAAAGCTTACATTCTGTCTGTTCCAACTCTCTTTGCAAGCATGCAGTTGTTCTCTCTGCTTGTGAAAGTTTCATGCCTTGCTGTGTTGGAAAAGATGTAGAACTGTGCGCAATCTGCATGTCAAAATCTGGAGTGCTAGACAGAAAACGCTCCAAATTTTCGCGTCCATTTGGGCGTTTAATGCTGTTCGTTCAGTGACTGATGTATGGTCAACATTTTTTTCAGCCTAGAAATAAGCTGCTGATCAGATAAATCACTGACATTGGCTCCCAGTGTTCTATTACTTTGCCACTGGAGACCAAGGGAATCTTTTCTTTTTGCAAGAAGGTCATCAAATCAGTAACCACACCATGGTTTAGTTCAGGAGGAGGAGGGAGCTCCTTTACTCATTTTTTGATTGTGTAATTTGTCAAAGACCGTTTCTATAGCTACGGAATTCTATTTATAGTAACATACTACTCTGACCCATTTTATTCAGCTCTGAGTAGAGCTAGAGGTATAATTTTTTGCATGTAGCAGTAAAAGTAGTTTACCTGGATTATGAACCTCCAATATATCATTTCTACAGTAACTTTCTGAGTTTCACACTTTTTAAAAAATGCTACGATTTGTCAAATATAAACACAAATCAAAGTATCATAAAATCTAAGTTATCACAGGTATAACCCTGAATGAGGTTCATAATCCAGCTTTTTATAGGTAGAAATGGCACACAAAATTTCATAGCTCTAGCTTGGGAAAATAACAGAGATATGATTTCCAATGTTGAAGAAGATGTCACTTTTCGGCGAAAAATGTCGTTGATAAAAATAGGTTGCAACATACCTTTGTGAGGTCAGTAGCAGCCTGCCTGGTATGGAAACCCCTCCAGTTCTGCTAGTTCTTCTCTGCCTAGCCTCTGAAGCCTCTTCCTCCTTCTGTACTCCTTGGTAGCCATAGGGGCCCTGCGCTGGGCTGTCAGAATGCGGCTCGTGTCTTTAGCGTGAAGGAATCGCTCGGTGAACAAACCCACAGACAGGCCTAGCTTCTCCAGGATGTGCCCAAGAGTGTTGGCACCATCATTGAAAACACACACAGCAATAGTTACTGCAGTGTTGACAACTGTCAGGCCATTGTTTTTTGTTTTGGGGGCTGTATTTCCAGATCACACTGTTGATACTCTCATTAGCATTCTGTGTATAGCCTTCTAAACACTTCTGTAATGACTCTGTCTTTGCTAGATCCTTGAACTCTGGCCAGATGGTTCCATGACAGCCTGTGGTAGATTGTTTTTGTGCCTGTATGTATCTAGAGTGTTTGGCTTCTGCTTGTTTGAATGTGCACCATGTAATGGAACACATGTTGTGGTAGTGTCTGTGTCTGCCCTTGTTATCAAGCACAGCTGTTCAGAGCAAGCCACTTAGTTTTGAGAAGCAGGGGAGTTTACAGCTCGCCGCAGCTGCAGAGGCCAAGCCGTGAATGCAGGTCAGGGAAAAGGGTATACCGTATTTTCTGCAGGCTGCTCCCCACCAGCCTATTAACCATGCTGTATTCGGCGAACTGAATGTCATCTGTGTAAAGCCAGTCTGGCAACAATGTGTTCGGCATTGCTGAGCGGCCATTACAAGTGGGGCTGTTAGTTTGATGATTAGTGGTTGTCATGAAAAATGTAATATCTCTGTGCTCTTGAGATGACTGAATAGACGAATTCCTGACAATTCTTTTAACACCGAACTCAGCTAGGTTTATTTTCCTGTAGATAATGTAGATACGGCATGAAAGCTTGTACACAAGTGGTCAGGCGATATTCAAACAATGACAACACACACACAATTGGGCAAAAATGATGTCATCACTTTCCGGGAATTAAATTTTCCCTAGTTAACTAGTACACAAGTTTGATATATGCCTCTGCTAGGACTACAACAACCAAAATGTTGGATCAGAAATGTGTAAGCCTTGTTTGCTCGGCCCTTTCACTAAGTGTCTTGAATGGGACAGAAAAATAAAGCTGTGCAAGCTCATCAGATGACAGCTTGTGGAAGAAAATGGCCCAAACAGATTCTCTCATCTTGTCTAGGTCATGCTTGTGTACTCTGATTGCATTTCCATAGTAGATTTGGATTTTATTGATTGCCTCATCTGTCAGCCTGCCCTTCCCTCCTGTTGTTTTCCCGTCAGCTAGTGCCCTGCCCTTCATCCCTTTCTTCAAACTGCATAAATGTGTCCCCATCCGTTTCTGTACGTGGCCCACGCACTCTTATCTTTTCAATATTCACATCTTCACCATATGGGCAAGGCTGCAGAACACTCTTGAAACTGTATCCCGATCTCCTATGAATATCGTATATCTGAGATTATAGAGTTGAAGAGAACGGGAAAACATAACCTTTGCTATTTCGGCTTCCATTGAATCAGATGATCTGTCATGTGTCAACGTACAAACTGGGTCATGGTCTTCAAGCACTGCCTGTACCTCTCTGTGTTCCTACTGGCTTCATCTGCATTGTTCCAGAAATCACACCCCTTACAAACTTTTCTGAGAGTCCCTGTGTCCAGCACTTACCTGTCTGGCAACCTATGACGGTGGGCACACCTATGTTGGATGTGTGACCTCGTGTCATGTAGGTGCCATCTACTGACACATCTATATCTTTCACATCCTCTTCTCCCTCAGCCAGATCACGTTCTACAGCTGCTGCTCTGCTCATGCATTCTTTCTGTTCCTCACAAGCTGCCTGTTCAACAGTTTTGTTGATTTATTGTGAGTACTCTTCTGTATGGGTGGGGGCAAGTTCATGACACACAAAAAATGTTTGTAGCTCAGCAAGCCCACCCCAATACAACGTATGGCAAAGTTGGCACGCCTGTTGACTGAACTAACTGTCAGATTTCCTGCTTGCATTTCTGGACAAGAGGTAAAAAAACTTGCTGCCTGTCACACTGCGTGTTACTACAATAAAAAGCCAACTGACTCTTCAACCCTTTTCTGTTCACCTCACACAGGTTCATGTCACCCCCACAGTATCAACAAACAACTTGGGCAGAGATGTTTTGATCTAAAATCCCTACATCAGTGATTCTGTTCCCTTCTACTTTTTCATTTATCTCAATATCATCATCATCAATGGCATCATCATCACCTTCACTGTCAGAACTAGAACTAGATGACTGATCTGCTTTACCGTACCTGTTGAAAAGTTGATCTCTGACTGAGTGGGCGTGGCACTTGTCGATCTCTTGGATCCTGAAGAGCCAGGCTGGCTGTCAATAGAAGTGTCCACACGAACAAAGTCTTCCTCCACTGACTCGACACTCACTTCACACTGATTTTCTGACTCTCTACATTCCCTTTTGCCTTTTTGTGTTGGTTTCCACAAAATCGGCGCCTTTTTCCCTGCACTTTCCATATCCCTTGGGGTCTGAAGGCATGTTAGTGGCTTGTAGAACAAGAAAAACGATCTAATAGTGCTAAAATCCATAACACACGCTACCGTTCAGGGAGCAGACATAGCGGATGACGTTACTACTGGGAGGCGTTATTATCTGCTGTTAGGGAGGGAGTAGCTTCGTATTTTCGACAGCTGTGGTGCGAGTCAAAATTGCCAGAAAATCTTTGTCAAAAGTGGGATTTTTTTGGCACACATCCACCTACTTTGGAAGGCTCTTATTCCAAAACTACTTAGAATAAACGAAAAATTAAATCTGCATATGAAAATAGATAGTTTAAAGATTGTTTTCAGTACTATTGTTTGCAGTAATTCAAGAAAAAATTTTTTTGTCAGTTTAACGGTCAAGCTCTTTCTGGGGGCACTCTAAAGGGGAATCTAGTTCGCTGAAGAGTGGATCAACAGAGTAGGGTGTATGAGTATTGTCGAGGCGTTATCTGAGGTGCAGTTAGTGACAGCTTCTCTGTTCGCTAAAGAGTTTCAGAACACTTTGTCAAAAACAAAGTTCAGCATATGGCTAAACAGTCTTGGCAGCTGACGGTGGGTGACTGATGTTCTAAATTCACCATCATGACAGATCATGCCTCCTGGTCCTCGGAGGACAGCTTGGGACTGCATGAATTGAGGTCACGGATGGATCTTGGGAAAACTCATCACGGGATGTCACCGACACGTCAGCCCCCGTGTCGATCTTGAAGACAATTTCTCGCCCAGCCATGCCAAACCTCACATGCCACAGTGGTTCTGCTGCATCATGTTGGATCTCAGACATGTAGAAATGCTCGACTGTGTCGGTATTCAAACACTCAGAGTCCACAGTGTTTCTAGCCTTGGAGTTGGACCTACAAACAGCAGCAAAATGGTTATATTTTTTTGCACTTCTTACATCTCTTTCCCCTGGCAGGACACTTTCCAGGTTCATGACAGCGACCACAGTTGCCACATGTATCTCCTCTGTCGCCTTTCTTTTCACCACCATGAGCTGGTTGAGCTGGTCCTGGCCACCGGCTGCGCTGACCACGATGACTGTGGGAGTGCACAGCATGCACACCCGTATGTTCTTGCTGGGACTTCACAAGCTCGTAGTGGGGAGCAGTGTCAGCTGCTGACTTGAGAGTGAGAGTGGACAAATCCTCCAGCTGTAATTTTTGGGAAACGTCCTTGTCTAACAGGCCTATCACTAGCCTATCTCTGACGGCTTTCTCCTTGAAATCACAGTGGGCAGCTAAATCGCACAAGCTTCGCACGAACTGTTCCACACTCTCACCTGTATGTTCAGTGCGAGAATAAAACCTGGCTGTCTCATGCAAAATGTTTCTCTTTGGAATGAAGTGATCGTTGAACTTGGTGAGCTCTGTGTCAAAGTGATTGTTGTCCTCTCCTTCAGCAAACGTGAAAGACTGGAATATCTTCTCTGCTTCTGGCCCTATGGCATAACTTAGAGTACTGACTTGGACATCACCGTCTTCCTTGTGAAGTTTGGATGCTTTGCGAAAGCGTGTGAAAACCGTTCGCGCCATTCTGGCCACGCCACAGGTTGGCAAAAGAGAAGTTTTCTGCAAAAGAGAAAGTTTTCTGGAGGACTAAATTTCACCATCACCAAACAAAAGGGTAGGAAAGATACCTCATACGATGCAGGAATATTTTCAGCAGCACTCTGACACCATGCGACGTATGGATAGGCAGTTTAGGGGCCAATCATTCCTTGATTCGTCCAGACAATTATTCCACGAATGTAGACATGTTTGATTCAAGATGGTGACCCACCGGACGCACCTTTTATTCACTCTCACACCAAAGAGTAAAACTTGTTACTTAAATCTAGCAGGATACAGTGGTATTGTTACATACAGGTCTGCATCTGTTTGTCCACAGACGGAAGCAGCAATGATTGCCACATCTGTATCAGGGCTTTTGATGTTCACAACCCGATGTGTTCTGATGGAATGCAAAGCATGAAGAAGCAGTCTTGTGTCCGCTTCTTCATGGTCTGATTCTAAATCTGGGACAGTGGCTGAAGTGACAGTATCACCAGAGCTCTGAATCACGTGACACAGATTCCCATGAGTAACATACAAAGTAACTGCACTCTTTTGCTGACTCCAGTCTTTAAACAGAAAGTCTGCAAGGTTGTAACAAAAACAGGGCTTACCTCTGCCAGTGTGGTTCGTCTTGCCCGTATACACATCAAAGTCCAGGAGGTACCGGTTTCTTGGGTCACAGCAACACCAGACTTTCACCCCCCAAGGAGAAGGCTTCTGTCTGATGTACTGCTTGAAATGGAGCCTGCCGTTGAACTTGACCATTGCTTCATCGATGCTTATTTCCCTATTCGGTTTGTAATGATCTGCAAATTTTTGTTGTAAGATTTCAATGAGTGGTTGTACCTTGAAAAGGGGGTCATATCCAGGTTGACCGCGTGGAATACAGTTTGTCCTGTCATTCAAATGCAAATACTGTCCAGTTTTAGTGAACCTGTTCTCACTCATCAGTGTTGAGACAGCAGGAACACGAAGTTTGTCATCACTAGACCAGTACAGTCTTTGTCTTGGCAGCTTGTGAATTCCCATCATTATTCATTCATTTCATTCATGCCCATCGCCCCCGGTGGAGCATAGGCCATCGACGACCCTTCGCCATCGCACTCTGTTCTGGGCTGTTCTGGTCATTCCAGTCCAGTTGGTCCCCTGTTGTTTCAGCTCTACCTCAAGTGTCTCGCCTCCAGCTGTTGCGAGG
Organism: Conus betulinus; assembly: GCA_016801955.1. Lineage (NCBI taxonomy): Eukaryota > Metazoa > Mollusca > Gastropoda > Neogastropoda > Conidae > Conus > Conus betulinus. The sequence continues at coordinate 121,078 of JADBJO010000454.1, forward strand.
TTGGCCTCTCTTTCGGCTTTCACTGCACTGTGTCATAAGTCTCCGGGATGGAGACCCTTCCTCGCCCAGGTGAATGTTTTGGTTCGTTTGTCGTCGATGCTTCTGTAACTAGTCTTTTTTACAGGTAGGGGAGTTTAGCCCTACGCAAACCGCTTTATCCTTGAGGCGAGGTGGTCCTGCCTTAGTCGCCTCTTACGACATGCATGGCAGGGCAGTGGGTCTATTCTATGCCCAACCCACAGGGCGACCCATCATTATTGCTATAGCAATATACAGCTTCATTTCTTCTACTGTTGCTGCACGCCGTTTTGAATGTAGTTTTCCCTTCTCTTCCTGAACTTGCTGAGCATAGCGATTTATGTCTTCAGCCAAGGTCTGAAAAAAACGATTCTGGTGAAAGGAGATGAAAATAACAAGAGGCGAAGCATTGACCGGCAAGTCATGTTTTGGGCCCTACATCTTCACAAAATTGATCAATTTGAAAATCATTCAATGAATTGGACCACGTACCAGAAATGTCACAGCCTTGTAGCACCAGTGCTTCTTCGTCATCTCCAAACTAGATTCTGATGAATTGTGGTTCATGAAATGCACCACATCATCCCAATCGATATCTAGGTCACTTTCATCGGCAGGCTGTACTTGTTGCAATTTGTCTCGCATAAATCCTTCAAAATCCGACTCCTCTTCGTCACTGTCTCCCATGATGGAACGCCAAAATCTTTCTGCAGCCATGCTGATGAACGCTACTTTGCTGGGCAAATTTGAAAATCCAATAACATGATACACTATATTTTATTGTCCTCATAGAATACAAGGAAAATTTGTTTGTGGTGCCATTATCAAAATTCACATATTACAACAAATTTTAAAAACAAAAATTATCAGTAAAAATATTCCACTCTTTGCACTGTGCTCAGTTATTCTTTGTCAATTCATTTATCCATCTTGTGTCAGTCTGTACATGTATAAAATATTAGTACATGCACGCACACATCCTACCACCCCCCACCCCACACCCCACACACACACCACACCAATATAGAATCACATGCACACACCCCGCACACAATTTCTTAAGAATTTCATGATACCGTTAAAAGTTTAACATACAATTTAAGACAGATAAGAAGAGTAGACAAGTGTGTCACTTTCAGCTTTTCCATACATTTTGAAAAGAAGAGAGAGTTTTGTTCAGTGGCCCTTTCTCCAACAATGATGCTGTGTCACAAATCTGTCCGCCATTTTCGAGCCAAATGTCAAAACATTCACTCCACTCACAAACACAACAATACTTTTTTTTTTTAAGTCAAAAAGGTGATTTAGTAGTTCTTTAAACATTTTCCTGCAAAAAGAACACAAACTATTGACAAATCATTGTAACAGTTAAGCTACGTAACGATTTTCAAGTGGATAACCCCCATGGGACCCAGCTGTAGAGAACAACCCCATATACATACAAGTACACAGCTTAGTGACCCCCAGCTTGGTACACATTGCCATCTCTTGCTTGCTGCACTCTAGCATTGATCCTCCTGTGGGTGGCATAATCCTTGCGTCAGCGGCGCGGTTCCACAGAAGAGGCAGTGTCAGCAGCAGTCATCCACTGTTCACCTTTCTGGGAAAGGAGAGTCAAAGTGGTACTGGAAATGTCAGCAGAAAGCTTGTTCATTACTGAAATAACTTCACTGGCTCCCTCATTGAAAGCACAAACTGCTTGAGCCACACTCCCCTGCACTCTCTTCAGTCCCATGAATGCTGTTTTCGGACAGTGTGCCCAGATCATATCATTGAGGCACTCTTGTCACAGAGAGCATGAAAGAGAGGAAGAATAAAGAAGTGTTATGCGTGTTCTATTTTTCCCCAGTCTCATTCACACACTTCCTCAGCACACTCGCATTCTGCAAACATATAGTTTTTGAGTGGGCACTCCAGAGAGGACCCTGCCTATGACTGTGTCTTTGACCCTCAGTTCCAAAGCAAATTCGAAAACAACCCTAACTGTATTCCGCCGTTTGGTCTTTGTATGCAGCCTCACGCGGGGAATGCAGGTCTAGACCTAGGAGTTGTGTCTGATTTTTTCAAGTTTCCAGATGAGCCTCTGTGGACCTTTTTCACCCCAGAGATTTGTTTTGATCTTGCAGCTTTTCGCAAAGGGTCTACCAGCTCTCTGGCATACAAGGCGTATGCTGACCTCTGTTCAAAATTCCCCATCCTATCAGAAAATTTTCACTGACGGTTCCAAGCCTGAAGATGGAGTGGCCTGTGCAGCCTACTGCCCTGGTGCACCTTCTCAAATACTGTTAGAACATATTCCTTCAGACGCTTCTGCTTACTCTGCTGAAGTTACAGCTCTGGTTCTGGCACTAAGGATAATCTCACAATCTACGAAGAGGGACTTTCTGGTTTTGTCAGATTCACTGTCGGCTTTGGAGGCCATAGCTGACCGCAACCTTCAGCATCCCAAACTTTTACACTTTTTTTAAAAAACTTTTTACCAAGTTGAAAGTGGAGGGTTACAACATTATTCTGGCTTGGGTTCCTGGTCATGTTGGCATCGGAGGGAACGAAATGGTTGATCGTTTGGCCAAGAATGCCGTACGAGAGAAACTGTCAAACACACCTATCCCCTGCTCGGATCTGAAACCCAAAATTAACGATTATGTCAGAGACCTCTGGCAGGAGGACTGGAATACACAGATAAATAACAAACTCTTTCAGATCCGTCCAAACCTGAAGGAGTTCCTCTCATCTTCGTCTGGTGGTCGTAAAGAAGAAACGGTTCTGTGCCGGCTGCACACCGGCCATTCGTATTTTACCCATTCCTACCTTTTAAAGAGTGAAGAAGCTCCGTAGTGCATTCCATGTCATGTTCCACTCACAATGAAACATATTCTTTTAGTGTGTTGGGATTTGCACGATGTGAGACATAAACATTTTACAGCAGATTCCATGAAAATCCTGTTCAGAGATGTCCCACCTGACGTGATCTTTGGGTTTTGAGAGAGATTAACATTTTTCATCTGATTGAAGATTTTACGGAAGAAAGATTTTTAACGAAGTTCCTGGTGCGTTTCTAGAAGATATCATTTAAAGAGATGTGTGAAAGTTTTTTGTTTTGTTTTGTTTTGTTTGTTTTTTGAAATGACTGGTGAGTTGATTTTAACGTGGTGACAGCCTGATGTGGCCCTTTGCGGTCGGCTTGGTTATAAGCAACATTATCTTATCTTATCTCGTCTGGTGGTCGTAAAGAAGAAACGGTTCTATGCCGGCTGCACACTGGCTATTCGTATTTTACCCATTCCTACCTTCTGAAGAGTGAAGAAGCTCCGTGGTGCATTCCATGTCATATTCCACTCACAATGAAACATTCTTTTAGAGTGTTGGGACTTGCACGATGTGAGACACAAACATTTTACAGCAGGTTCCATGAAAACCTTGTTCAGAGACGTTCCGCCTGACACGATCTTTGAGTTCTTGAAAGAGATTAACATTTTTCATTGGATCTGAGATTTTACAGTGGAAAGATTTTTAACAAAAACTTTGGATGGGTTTTTGGATGTATTTTAAAGAATTGTGTGAATGGCTGACTTGTGAGTTGATTTTAATGTGGTGACGGCCCTGGTGTGGCCCTTTGTGGTCGGCTGGGCTGTGGGCAACATTGTCTTATCTTATTTCAACGTGTTGGTTTTTAATCCTGGGATTGGTTCTTTTAATCTGTTTTTAATGGGTTGGGTAAGGTTTTGCTTTTAATCTTTTTTTAACATATATACGTGGTAGTTTGAAACGTGGTGACAGTCCTGAGATAACCTCTGCTGTTGACGAACATCACTGCATCCTTCATATCAGCAGCATGTTCATAAATTTGTGTCCAGATAAAAAACCATCTTATGAATTGTGAAAAGTTAACACATGTTGGGGGGGGGGGGGGGGGCTGCAGAATGAAGGACCATCCAACAATCCTGAAAATGTTTATTTAGACACACAAACACATCTTATAGAAATTCAGTAATCAACAGTCACTTGGGAAAATTATCAAATAACACCCCATACTCACTCTCTCTCTCTCTCTCTCTCTCTCTCTCACACACACACACACACACACACACACACACACACACACACATGTACACATACACAAATATATATACATATAACATCATTAGCAGCATGTTCTTAAAATATTTCCATGTCCAGATTACAAACCAAGCTAATGAACTTTTAAAAGTTATTCCAATTATCACGTCATCAGCAACCACATCCATAGAGACAATAGTTATGTCTCACATTATACAAGTCTCAAGTATGTACAAAGTACTGCTGATAAGTATTATAGCCTAAATATAAACAAGCCACATCGCCCAAGGCTAGCGATCACACAGACTTGACAAAGTAAAAGTGCCAAAACAAAGTGGAAAAAAAAATCAACCAACCAACCTGATCTGCCATTTCTTGCATCAGCTTGTGGTATGCTCCAAAATAAATCCGATTTTTTTATATACAGCTCGGTGGCTTTGCGTTGTCTCTTGTATCCTTCCTCCTCTTCATCAGACTCGAACACATCGTTCATGACTAGGAAAGCAGCAACATTTTCCTCTTCCGAATCGAACATCATGGGCGCGGACATTTTGGAAGGGGACAGAAGCGCGCACGCATTTCCGCTTGTTCGGCGAACTAAAAATAAATCATGTTCAGGGACAGAGCACAGTTCGGCAAGCGACCCGAACCTCTGGCGTTTGTGCGAGCGAAAACGAGCCTGAATAGGTGCTCGCTGGGTTCGTGCGTGATCAGATTCGGTCGAGCTGGGCTCGCACTGTTAAACCCAGCTTCAACACACACAATTTCTTCTTTACAGGAATGGATTTCACCAAAAATAACCGAAAATAGCTAGAAAAACTTCGATAAACACCGGAGCAAAAAACTCCACCCTGTTCACTGTCATGCATGCGTAATCCAATCAAACCATGAAATCCACGAAAACCCTGTTCAGAGATGTCCCACCTGAGGTGATCTTTGGGTTTCTGAAAGAGATTACTAACATTTTTCATCTGATCTAAGATTTTATGGAAGAAAGATTTTAACGAAGTTTCTGGTATGCGTTTAGAAGATGTATTTTAAAGAGATGTGTGAAAGGTGGTTTTTTTTTTTTTTTTTTTTTTAAAAAAAAAAAAAAAAAAAAAAATGACTTGCGAGTTGATTTTAACGTGGTGACAGCCCTGATACGGCCCTTTGCGGTCGGCTGGGCTATAAGCAACAACATTACCTTACCTGATGCAGCGCCTGAGGCTGATGCCAGTGAATCTACTGCAGTCCTGAATTCTTTGAAGGAAGTAAAGTTTCTGCCTTGAAGCCCCGCTGATGTTGATTGCTTCGTCTCCTCACAGAATGTCTTCTTTTTGTACCTTTAGTGGTTTTGAGTGGATTTCTTTACATAGGGCACAATTCGTTTTGAATTGTTTTGCTTCACCGTACTCTGGGCCTTTGGGTATGGGTTTGCAGATCGCCCAGATGTGGCGTGTGCTGTGACAAGGTTTGCAGATGGCCCTGGTATGGGAGGTGGAGCAGGAGATGGTGTGAGAAACAGTGTGGGAAATGGCATGGCTGAGCGCATGTGAAACAGTATTGGAGACAGAAAGGCAGAGCCTGTGAGAAGTGGTACGTCGATTCACCCAGCGGTGCATGAGGGCCCAGGTGCTGATGATGCCCAAGCTGACTGGCTGGCAGTTGTTGATGACGCTCCAGCTGACTTGCTGAAAGTTGTTGACGACGCTCCAGCTGACTGGCTGAAACTTGGGTCTGATGTCTGTGCCACCACCAAGCAGTCCCTGTGCTCTTTTAGCTGTTTTGTCCCTGACAGGCAAGGAACAGATGCATACTGCATGTGGGGTCTAGTTGTCTGCGGAAGTGGCTCTGGCAGCAGGGTAGCTGGTTCCATGCTGGTGCGTGGGACACTTTCTCTCCTCTTCAAGACAGACTCTCCTGGATCTGTGACGTTTTTCCCAGCCATGGTCTCTTGTCTCCGGATGAAGTCGCCCACACACTTGGCCTGTACCTTCAGGAGTGGAATCGCCATCCTGCTGAGCCATGGATCATCGACTGTTATTAGCTGCTGCAGGCGTTGGTAAACCTTTGTGATCCAGTGCTTTTTGAGGTGAAACTCCTCAAGATCCTGCCAGGTTGTGAAGCCACAGATGCTTCAGCAGACCGTACACTAGCCTGTTTTTTTTTTTTCTTCTGGCACTGACCAGGTGTGCTGGGGCATGGTGCTTGGAGAATTTTAGCTTCTGGATGATTGACACCGCCTGTGGATCACTGTTTGTGCAACCAAAGTAACAGTAGCCCCATCTGGCAGTATAGAGGGAATCAAAGTGCTTGATACTCAGGTCATGCAATTCCAGTCTGTTCCAAGCTGCGATGACGGAAGCTCTCTCCACTGCAGTGAGCTGCAGCCTCCCCTCCTCCACAGCTGTTTTAACCAGGATGCTGCAGAGGTTCTCCACATGGCTGTAGCCAGGCAGATGGCACGGCCCACACGCATCCACAGCACACGGGTCACAATCTGATGATACAGCTTCGTCGGTGACGTGTATTTTGCGCCGTACGGTTTTCCTTGTCTTGTACATGTTCAGTCCTGGTGGATCCTGGAGACATTCTTAGTGTTTTTGCTGGCCAGCCCACACCTCCTCAACTGCTTTCAAATCTTTGAAGAAGTGGACCCCGTTTTCGTCGAGCCCTGCTGGGCTGCTCAGAATCTTGATACATTTTTCGACCCTGACATAGGTCTCCTGTATCCCGACAGTGACCAGACGAAGGAAATGCAAGTCCTCCTGGGAGGTGTAGCTTTGGATGACCTGAATGTCTGTAAGACTGTTCAGCTTGTTGGCGTGGCAGCTCTAATGGCTGTGGCCAGCAGGTGGATGTCATCTTTGTTGTAGGCGAAGACGGCGGCGGACAGGGCAGACTTGAACAAGGGATACTTGCTGTGGTGGTTGGTCCTGACAGCCGTGTCGAATCAGCAGATCCAGTGGAAGACATCAAGGCGGATGATCATGCCGGCCTCTGTCCACTCGTCAAACAGCTTCTCGATTGCTGGCATTGCTGCAGCATCCGTGGTCCACGCACATGACCTGGGGAGGGTCCTGCTGGCCTTCCTGTAGCACTCCATCAGTCCCTGTGCAATGGGTTGCAGCAAGGCCACAGACTCCTCACAGGTCAGCACTGAGTTGAGAATTTGGCATTTTTTTCGTTGCTGGCTTTCTGCCGTCAAATTTCACAAGTGTGTGTCCACAGATGTCCTCATCCAGTGCCTGCAACTGCCTCTTCATTGCTTTCTTTTTTCTGCACGTGTATGCCCCCATCAGCTGATCTGCCAAGTCCAGGCAGAAGTCCAGGAGTGCATAGCGGGTCTTTGGTTTGACAGGAACACTCTTGTCGCACAAGATGTATGCATTGTTGACACATGAGTCAAAACACGAAAGACATCAGGTACTTCCAGTATTTGTGGGATTTGTTTATAGTACTGTAGTACCCACGCTGCTAGTCTGCTGTTTCAACACCCTGTTTTCAACACCCTACAATTTGCTGTGCATCACCGTAGACTTTCACCACCCTACAGTGGAGCATCTAAGGTGGTGATAATCTTCTCTTTTTTTTCTTCTTTTTTTTCCATCTTTTCATTTTTTGGTTCTTCACACTGTTCTCTTCATCTGCCAAAACAAACAAACAAAAAGCAGGGAAAAAAAAATTTCACTACTAGGTAATTTTTCCCCCCTCCAACCAGTCTCTTACATACCATGCATAATCTGTATGTTCTCTTATAAATGGACATATTTTAGTCAATTTTAGTGTTTTGGCGTTTGATACAAAGTGTCTGGGTTTGTTGATGTTTTAATGTGTGGTGTGCTGGCACATTCACTCTGATGGGTTTATTATCAATATTTTATGTCACCTGAAAGAAATATTCAGATTCCACTGGTCAGATTACCAGAGTCGGAGAAAAGAATGCTGAAATTATGAACAGGGAAAAAATTCTTTCAAATGTGTTGTTAGTCTACGTATTTTTCTGCAAAGCGCTCCTATCAATATTGAAATTATTGTATGTTGTTGTGACCTGTATCTGTAACAAGTGAATTCAGTCATGTTCATGTGTGGGGTGGTGGGGGTTGAAACGAGTTTGGCATTTAATCTGCAAATACTGGAAAGAACATGATCAATCTTTGCAGAATTGACAGTTGTTAAGACTTTTCCAGTCATCCCAGCAGTGAACATGTAACTGAATAGCAATGGCAGTAAATATGCAATTTTTAAAAAACATTTATTAGCGAAAAAATAAAATAATGGTTACTTTTGTTGGAATTCTGATCACTTCAAACTTTGGCTTTATGTAATTATTATAGAGATACAAAGGCTAAATGCTTGAACTGTAACAATAATAAAATAACACTTTGTCAGGATCAGACCATTCAAGGCCAGTTCTCAGCATATGAATTAAAAACAGTTCTCTGAGATACATAGCATGCACACATTAAATCATCATGCAAGCTGCTTCAAATCTGAAGTCATGTTCACGGAATTGGTGATCAGTGCATAAGCAACTAGTTACTTAAAAAAAAAAAGTAAAGAATAAAAAATGGAATAGTGCTACAGAGTAATTGATTTCTGAGCCAATGCCATCTACTCTTTGTTAAACTGGCAGAGAGAACACCAGTAATCATTCCCATCACTTTTCAAAGTGTTTGTGGAAGTGAGAGGGGGGGAGGGAGTGGGGTTGGGACTGCCATGGGAGGTGGAGTGAGTGGTGGGATGATTGTGTCTTCAGGAATCGAGGCAATAAATGGTCAAGAGACAAGTTAGAATGTGGTGAACTGGTCTTCCAAGTGTGGACTTTCTCCCTGTCTTGTTACTTGATTTCTGGTGCACATGTTTGTATGTACCTACCATTTCCACCCCACCACATGTTCCTGATATTCTGATGTCATGTGTTCATCGCATGCAAGTCAGGTGTAATTTGAACTGCCCTTCTGTGGTTTGCATTTAAGTGAACAATGTTTATCTTTTTTGTTGTTGTTGTTGTTGTCTTTGTACTTAGAACACATACGTCTGGCATGCTTTTTAAGGCATTCTTAATTCTTATTTTCTTTCCTTTCACATCTGTGAAACACAACTTTCCCTCCTAGACAGTCTCTGGGCATTTCAAACCCCAACTTCAATATGTTGTCAAGTCATATAACACAGTCTTTCACAATGTTAGATTAGATTTGTTTTTTCATCAAAAAAGAATTCTGCGATGAAATACATGCACGAGCAGACTGACGATGAAGGTATACTTTCAGTTAGAAATTAGAGAACACACATACACAATAATTTATAATAAAACAAAATTTTATTTTACCACAACCCAAAACCTTTGTGTATACCAACACAATGTATGTATAGAGTAGAGAAATGACATGAGTAATTGCACCCCCTTCACTTCAGTTGTCAAACATACACACTGACATGTGAACATAACAGTTACGCCAAAAGAGCCAGACCTTATTTTCTACCACCTTCTTCTCTTCAATTTCCAGTTCAAGCTTTCTCACTTGCAAGCAAAGTATTTTCTCTTGGAGCCCGGCAATTCTTTGTTGCCCTTCCAAATACCTACTACTCACGACTGGCAAGACATTACACCACGCCTTATTCACTTCTGTCTGACTTTGGAAATATTGTTTTTCTTTCCTCAGACAACGCTGCTGCTCCTTTTGGTGTTTTCAAATGTATCGGCGGCGGACCTCTGGCGCCTGAATCTTTTGTTTCGCTTCTGTTGAGGTGTGGATGTCAGTTGTGGTGTTGGGTCAACTACACCACTGATGCCATCCACTTGTCTTGGTCGTGCTGTGCCGTTCGGTTTAGTGCTCCATCGATTGGTACCAGATGGTCAGTCTCTTCAAGGTTGATGATTTGGATGTTGTGGTCCCTGTTAACACACAATATGTAAAACCTTTAATCTCCATTTTTTTCACATATCACATGGGATGGCAGTTCAGACATAAAATCAATAGGCCCAATCTGCATTAAGGCACTTGTGAAGAAGAAGAAAAGAAACGCCCGAAGGTGCTGGAGAGGACCCAGAGAAGTTGTGAATATGATGCCTCTTGTAGAGTCTTCCCCCTGACCACCATCTCATCCAGTGACCATTTATTAAACACAAATACTGATACAGAGATTGAGACTAAGAGAAACAGCAGTTGATAAAAAAGGCTAAAAATTTAATTGTTCTGGTGCAATGTTCAAATACACAATGAGAATCAACAGATATCTATCCATACATCTGTAATGCAATCATATACATATATACTGTTCAAAAAAAGTTAAGGACCAACATGGAGAATGCACCAAAACTTTCAACATTCGCAATAAATCAATTGTACCCTTTGTCGTCCAAACAATGTGAACCACATGCACAAAGTGATCGTGAATGCGCCAACTGCAATTTTGTGGCACACATTTCACCCGCGCCTTGAATTCACCCGCGCCTTGAAAAACACGTGAGTACAATGGTGGTCCTTAACTTTTCTTGAACAGTACAGGTTGCGATAGAGAATTTACACGCCAGACAAGCAAAAGCTTAATGAAGTTAATAATTCAGATGGGTCAATGTTGCTCAAAGCTTTTTACACCTTGTAATGACAATGTTTTCGTGTAGGTGCAGGTTTGTCATTTTTCAGCTATGTAACATACTGTGGATATACAGGCAACAGTATCAAAAGTTTTCCAGTGAAAGGACGAGGACCTCACATCACTGCCCCCATAACCTGTTACAATGGTACTTGCTCTCATGAACATCATCGTTTTGAACTTGCATGTTACATATGCCAATGCCAAGTGTGTCAACCAAAATGAATGAATACATAAAACCAGACAAATAGGAATTTAATTTATATTGTCACTGTTGTTGCTTAACTCGTTTGTACGCATCTGTAAAAGTGAATTAATTTTATATAGTGTCAATGTTTAACATAATGTCACTATAGATTACTGTGTCAATGTTTTCTTCTTTCTACTTAGACTTCTTAAAAATTATAACAGCTTAGAGAGATAAAAAGAAAAAATAGTGTGGAAGAATATAAAAAAAAAGACAAAATGCAAGACAAACTAAATTAATAAAACCTACACCTACATTTTTACTGGGCTATTTAGCTGATCAGCTGCTCCATCCAATTCAGTCGTGTGATCCTTAACATCTGATACCTGTGGTTGAGTCGTCAAGCCCATGGAGGAGTCCAAGATGTCCGCTGAAAAAAAAAAAAGATAAAAAAAAAATGGAAAGGACCAATCATTCATTCTTAAAGCTGAAGTGTATGGATTTTGTCTAAAATTGTTTCCACTTTTCGTGAAAGTCAGCCTCTTGTCATTGCATAACTGTATATTGTCAATGTTAAATCTCTGTTTTTCATATACGTTTGAACTTTGTGTGTTTTTATTATGTTCAGCATGACAAACAAGTGAATTTTACACTGGAGAACTTTCATTTGTGCACCCCACTCTACAAAATATGACCATTTTTATTCTTTCTGCTTGCTGTTTCATCTACCTTTCCAATGTGCCTCAATTCAGTTCTTTTCCATTGAACAATGCTTTATCAATCCATATGGATATTTGTCTTTGGATTCACAGACTCATTACTTCAAAATTGGAATGAAATGAGGCAGGGAACACCAAACAATAAACAGTATGTAGGGTAACTTTTGGGAGCAAAAGTTACCCTACTTATGTTTATTATTACTTCAACCCTCAATCAGTTAAAAACTCAAAGTAATCACATCAGAATGTTACATTAAGTCACCAAGTACAAGTCAAATGAAATCTTAAAATCATACCCAAGAAAGTAACAATCATCATCCAGATCAAAAACACACAATACGACAGTTAAAGACACAATACACTATATACATATAGAAAGACTAAGATAATAACTAGGTTCATACCATCAATTGCACTTAAAATTAACACTCTTCTTGTAAAATAAATTGTGCATGTTTTTTTATATCTATATTTTTTTTGTCATACAATCTAATTATCTCTAACTAACACAATCACTAATAATATGGTAAGATATACATCTCTAAAGGTGTCCGTGCAAATGAGACCCCATGATTTCACATCTCACCAAACCGTAAAACAAACAGAACATGCTAGTAATAGGTTTGTAATGAAAGAGATAGGCCATATCATTTCATATAAAGCCAACATTCAAACACTGAACACAATTGGATCAGTTATTTATATCAGTATATGTCCAGGCACTTACGCTCAATGAAGATTTCAACCTCGGGCTGTGAAGTTTGCCCATCTAGAGGTGGCAAAGACATCCGGAACAGATGCTGGAACACAAAGTGCACTGTTTTAAAAACAGTCTCTCTTCCACTTTCAAATTAACACTAAACAACACCTCACCGTGTTACAATTAGACAGATATTGTCATATCTGCTGACATGCATTTATAAATCCATCATAATTGCCAAGATCTTGAAAGTAGTTTGTAAGGATGAGTGAACTGACTAAAATTAAGTAAGATCACTTACTTAACACACTATCTTTGGTGTGGTACAATGCAGCCTACTGACAATAAATATATTCTCTAATTCTGTAAATTCCAATGACTAGTTGACTAGTATAAACAGTGAGGGGGGGGGGGGGGGGGGGGGGGGGGGGGGGGACACAGTGCCAGGCCTCTAAGTCTATATCTCTTTTCATTAAAAATAAAATGAGGAAAGTACTGAAAAGGAATACTAAATAATATGATACATACTGCAGCTTATGTATCAATATCTCATACTTAGCTTATGTATCAAGTATATATGCATGAATTATTTTGTCACTATTGAAGTTTTCTCACCTAGAGAGCTTATACTATAGTACCTATTTACTGAATAAAATTGTCTGCAGACACATGATTAATGTTTTCTGCTAGTTTCACACAGTTGACCAGTGACACACCAGCTGACTGTATATGTGTGTAAAGGGCTGCTGTTGGGTACAATTCAAAGTGTGCATATACAGGAAAGTGACATGAATTCTGTGTGTGTTTGGTGTGCCAATATTAATATACATATACATCTGTCTATATAATTGGTATCTAATGTGTGTTATCATCATCCAGTTAAATGGCCTCAATCATCATGTTGATTTTCTTCCGTTCTACCAGTAGGATGAGGTGTGTGTGTGTGTGTGTGTGTGTGTGTGTGTGTGTGTGTGTGGTTTTACCACCATGATAATATCCATATACTACACAGATCTAACTTCACTGATAAACATTCTGCTGAGCTGTTTTTAACAGGATGACGTCAAAATTAAAACATTTGCAAAACTGAAAACATATATGAACGTGAAAAACATTAAGACGCCCCTGTATGTAACCACCAACTGTTCTACTTTTACTCACCATTGATTTCGGTCACCAAGGCCGACTTTTTGCCTAGGATGGCCAACACAGGCTCTTCGAAAGGTGCTGGCCTTTTGGGAGGTCCACCTCCAGTCTTTCTCTGATCTTCAATCCTTTTCAGCGTTTCTGATTTCAGGTTTTTCCACTTGTCGCGCAGCTCGTCCACACAGACCTTGCTGCGACTCCACAGTTGGACACTTTTTTTTCGCTATCTCGGTCCACTTGTCTTGCTTTTTCTTGTTTGTTTTTTCATTTGTCAGTGTACTTAACAGCAAACTTTTTTCCTGCGCAATTTCTTCAAGCAGGATAGCGACTTCATCAGACGAAAAATTCGGTTTTCTTGCTCGCTTGGGTTTTGGAGTCTCCATTTCGCCGGCTTGCTAAACACGGAATGCTCAGTCGAAGGAAGTTGATTTTCAAAGAATGTACATCGGCGCATGCGCACACCACTCAATAAACCGGATTTACCCGTTTTCTAAAAAATAAACACAGTGTAATTCGTAAGAATCACGTGATCACGGTGTAGCCTGCAGTCATGATTACGGGAGATCGACGTCACTATCCTAAGGACAGCTACGCGCAGAATAGACCTATGAGCAGCTTAGAACTATTACACTCTCATGATTACGGTCCCAGTGGGTCAAACGTCCATTTTCGTCTCTCACCTTCTTGTGAAATAGTTGGGAAGAGGCTTTAAAATCTGGCAATTTTTGCATGAAATTCAAAATGTCTTCATTTGGAAAATTAATAGGGATGTTTCCCGATTGTTAGTCTTGTTGTGGCGATTTCTCTCTCTCGTCACCATCTTTGCCCGCCTGTAATTTTACCAAAACCGGTGATTTTCTCTGCCGTTGTGCATAGTTCTAGAGGCATGTACTTCTTTTCATCGGCAGCAGGGAGGGAGCGGGAAAGCAAGAACACAGGAGGTACAGTGTCAGCCTGGCCCGCCATAATGCCTGGGCAGCGGAATCAGCCTGCGGGGCAGCAAGCTGAAACCTGCCTGTTTTCTCTGTATTGCAGAGCACTATCTCACACACACACTTTACACTTGTAAAGAATATCCATTACTGTACTGTTGACAAACACAGGAGGGTGATGGCACACATAGAACTTGATTTATAGTCGATTTGGACGAGCACAAATTTGGTGCTGCTGTCCGACCTCGGAAATTGACCGGAAATGATCACGCTGTTTGTGTTAACATTTCTCCAACAGCCTGATGGGAAGAACATGAGAAGAGCTAGACAATGAACAGCAGTTTGATAAACAATATGGAGGGTCACAACCATCAACACACAACACACAAGTCCCAGGCACTGATAAGAAGGGCAGTCAGCCTCCCCATGTGCTGAACATTTTGGCTCTGGAGATGACAATAGAGCACAGTATCCTTCAAAGAGATGTGAAGATGTTCACAAGATGTCATTTTTTCTTAGAGGCAGACATAAAGACTTTACAGCAGAGTCCATGAAAACCCCGTCCAGAGATGTCCCACCTTACGTGATCTTTGAGTTTCTGAAAGAGATTAACATTTTTCATCTGAGCTAAGATTTTATGGAAGAAAGATTTTTAATGAAGTTTCTGGTATGCCTTTAGAAGATGTATTTTAAGAGAAGTGAAAGTTTTTTTTTTTTTTTTTTTTTTTTTTCAATTTTATTTTTTTGAATGACTTGTGAGTTGATTTTAACATGGTGACAGCCCTGATACGGCCCTTTGCGGTCGGCTGGGCTATAAGCAACATTACCTTATCTGATGCAGCGCCTGAGGCTGATGCCAGTAAATCTGCTGCTGTTCTGAATTCTTCGAAGGAAGTAAAGTTTCTGCCTCAAAGCCCCGCTGACGTTGATTGCTTCGTCTCCTCGCAGAATGTCTTCTTTTTGTACCTTTAGTGGTGGTTGAGTGGAGTGGATTTCTTTACATAGGGTGGACTGGGCCATTGGGTATGGGTTTGCAGTTGTTCTTTTTTAATCGTTTTGCTGGCAGCTGAGCATTGTTGATGACGCTCCAGCTGACTAGCTGAAAATGATCTTGGGGCCCAGGTGATGTCTGTGCCACCAAGCAGTCCCTTGGATGTGCTCCCTTTTTTAGCTGTTTTGTCCCTGACAGGCAAGGAACAGATGCATACTGTATTGGGGTCTGTTGTCTGTGGAAGTGCCTCTGGCAGCTGGGTAGCTGGTTCCATGCTGGTGTGTGGGACACTTCCTCTCCTCTTTCAGACGGACTGTCCTGGGTCTGTCATGTTTTTCCCAGCCATGGTCTCTTGTCTCCGGATGAAGTCGCCCACACACTTGGCCTTTACCTTGAGGAGTGGAATCACCATCCTGCTGAGCTATGGATCGTCGACTCTTATTAGCTGCTGCAGGCGTTGATAAACCTTTGTGATCCAGTGCTTTTGAGGTGAAAAATTCTCAAGATCCAGCCGGGTTTTGAATCTACAGATGCTTCAGCAGACAGTACACTAGCCTGTTTTTTTTTTTCTTCTGGCACTGACCAGGTGTGCTGGGGCATGGTGCTTGGAGAATTTTAGCTTCTGGATGATTGACACTGCCTGTGGATCACCGCTTGTGCAACCAAAGTAACAGTAGCCCCATCTGGCAGTATAGAGGGAATCAAAGTGCTGGATGCTCTGGTCATGCAACTCAGTCTCTGTTCCAAGCTGCAATGACGGACACTGTCTCTGCTATAGTGAGCTGCAGCCTCCCCTCCTCCACAGCTGTTTTAACCAGGATGCTGCAGAGGTTCTCCACATGGCTGTAGCCAGGCAGATGGCACGGCCCGCACACATCCACAGCACACGGGTCACAATCTGATGATACAGCTTCGTCGGTGTGACGCGTATTTTGAACACAAGGGGCGATTCCATCGCAGTGTTGTTAGGCCTATTAACCATGTGTTGTCCAGTAACAGCAAGTATGAAGTCCACTGTGCTTTGCACTGTACATTGTTGCTCTAACATGTCCGTTTCTCTTTCACCATTTTCAGTTCCCAGTGGCGCGGGGGGGGGGTGGGGGGGGGGGGGCTGGGGCTTGCGCACTCTGACTGTCCCGCATTCTGTGTCCATCTTGAAAGCACACTTTGTATTTTACTGCCTATGTGCAGACACTGGCGTGGTGGGTGGTGGCCAGACAGTTTGAACATACCATTGCTTTTTGTTCCTTGTGGAACAAAGAGACGTTGAAGGTTCCCATCCTGACTGTTTTGGGCAGGGGCTTACTTGGAGTTTTGATGTATATTAACCTGCTCCGTTTTCCAGTGGGTCAAACGTCCATTTTCGTCTGTCACGTTCTCATCGAATAGTCGGGAAGAGGCTTTAAAAATCTGGCAATTTTTGCATGAAATTCAGAATGTCTTCATTTGGAAAATTAATAGGGATGTTCCTGATTGTTAGTCTTGTTGTGGCGATTTCTCTCTTGTCACCATCTTTGCCCGCTTGTAATTTTACCAAAACTGATGATTTTCTCTGCTGCTGTGCATCCCTCCGGGGGTTTGCAACCTTGCGCGTGATCCTGTGATCCCTTAGGCTTTGCTGCTGGCGGGGGGCATCAATATTTGAAGATAGGCTAGTTTTTTTTCAAATGCTTCTAGGCCTGAAAAGTCGAAGATGCTGTCTGGCCTAAGCGCAACGTGGTCAGGAGTTGATGTCCCTGGTAGGGCTTCCCATGTCAGACAGGCTAAGGGTGAGGACCCTGACTAATAGTAACCCGCCTTTCTCCTTTTCTTGTTTTCTGCCTTTCTTATTTGGGTCTTTTCTATCTTCGTCTCCCCTTCAAGTCTTCTTTCCAACACTCCTCTTTTCTCTGTGGTCTTCTTGAGGCCCACCGTGTTTGCCGTGCGGTGCGTCCTGTGATGGGGGAGAATAGGATCCTGGAGGTTGAGACCGCTGATGTGACTGCGGTGCATCAAGTCAACACACCTCTTTGGCCTGGACTTCCCCTAGACAGGTGGTCGAAGTGGCCCACTTCGATCAAGCGGCTGGTCGCGTGCATGCCCTAGCTCAGGCTAGAAGGCGGCGGCTCGGGTCAAACGGGTTTGGGAGCTTCTGTGGCAGGGATGCTTTCAGGCCTGTGTATATCTCCTTTGAAGTCCTGGTGCCCAGATATACTGGAATTCCGTATAAAATGGGCATCCCCCTTGTTGGGACTCGATGGCGGGTGGGAATCAAAAGAGATGAATTCTAATGAATACACCATGGCACCAAAAACAAAAAAAGACACAGGCAGGATTCAGAAACAGAGACGGACACGGATTCGGAACATGAGACGAGAGTCCTTTCAGGCTTCTGGCCCAGCTGCTGATTGTGGAGGGAGCAGATGAAGATAGACCTCTGTCAGGCCTGAGTCCTTTTGCGATTGCGAAGGGAATCAATGGCCTCAGCGGGAAGCCAAAGAGCGCGTCAAGAGACTGAGGAATGGGTCACTTCTGATTGAGTGCTCATCCAAGCTGCACTCCGAGATGCTGTTAAAATCAACAATGTTAGTGGATCGACCGATCAAAGTGTCTCCACACAAATCTCTGAACTCTTCGAAAGGAGTAATCCGGTGCAGAGATCTGAGAGGAGTGTCGGAGGCTGAAATCAAGTCAGAGCTGGCATCTCAAGGAGTGACCCACGTTCATCGTGTGCTTGTGCGTAAAAGGCAATGACAGGATTCCAACTGACACCCTTTTCTTGACCTTCTGCTCTACTTCTCTCCCGGAGTCGATTACGGT
Organism: Conus betulinus; assembly: GCA_016801955.1. Lineage (NCBI taxonomy): Eukaryota > Metazoa > Mollusca > Gastropoda > Neogastropoda > Conidae > Conus > Conus betulinus. The sequence goes on from JADBJO010000454.1 coordinate 139,211, forward strand.
GGGCTACCTGAGAGTTTCAGTGTCACTGTACATCCCATCACCTCTGCGCTGTTTCAAGTGCCAGAGGTACGGCCATGTGAGGGATAGATGTACGGAGGAAGAGGTGTGTGGTACCTGCTGCCAGCCAGTCCACCAGGGTGTGTGTGACAGTCCACCACTCTGTGCCAACTGTGGAGGCAAGCACCCATCATCATCGAAGACCTGTCCAAACTGGTTAAGGAAAAGGAAATTCAGAGAATAAAGACTGAACAGCGAATCCCGTTTTTTGAGGCGAAAAAGATTGCTATGAAAAGTCAACCAAACTGCTGGGCTCTCGTTTGCAGCTGCAGTAAAGAAGCCAACAACAGTCAGCATCGGAGTGCAGACGGTGGAGTCCTCGTTTGCCGAGAGAGAGCCAGAGCCAGAAACCAGTCTGTAGCCTCAGGCAGAACCACTGCATGCGATGAACCCCAGCAGTCGTCGCCTTCAGATACGAGTCAGTCTTCAAAGCCTACTCCCGCCCCAGACCACCAGGGGCCAAAAGACCTACAGGCACTTCAGAGCGGCAGAGAGTGGAAGTCGTTGAAGTACAAGACAAGACCACCCCCTCAAAATCCTCCAAAGGGCACCCTACAGCTGTCAACAAGGGAGCTGGCGGTTCTGGAGGAAAGACCAAGTCGCCACCTAAAAAGAAAACGCCGAACAAAATTGTATCAGATCGAGAGAAAAAAGCGGAGAGAAATTTCAACAGATTTGCAGTTCTCTCGGATCCAGATGATGTTGATATAGAATAAAAGGAAGAATTACGAGATTTATTTTCTTTCACCATATTTCATTTTATGATGGACTCATCCACAATGGATTCAATCATACATTGGAATATCAGGGGACTGTCTTCCAATTATGAAGAATTGCAGCTGTTGTGCCGTGAGGCCAGGCCGATGCTAATTGCCCTCCAAGAAACTCTTCTCAAGTCTGACAAAAAAATTTCACTTTCTGGCTACAGTTTTTTAAATCTACCTGCACAGTCTGTTGAACATGGTGCTTCTGGTGGAGTTGCCTGTTTCATTCACAACTCTGTTCTGTACAGCCCAGTTGCTCTGCAGACTCCGCGTCAGGCAGTGGCAGCTCGGGTTACTCTCCACAAAACAGTTACTGTCTGTAGTTTGTACTTATCTCCAAACATCTGCGTCACCAAACAGGACCTCATTTCACTCTTGGAGCAGCTTCCTCGACCCTTCCTGCTGTTGGGTGATCTGAACGGCCACTCTCCTCTATGGGGAAGTGAGAGATCTTCACCACGGGGTCTGCTTTTAGAGGAAGTGTTTTCGGAGCTTGATCTGTGTGTCTTGAACAGGAAATCACCAACTTACTTTCACTCCGCTAATGGCACCACATCTTGTCTGGATCTTTCTGTCTGTGATCCATCTTTGTTTTTGGATTTTGTTTGGGAGGTTGATGAGGACCTGCATGGTAGTGACCACTTTCCTGTGTTGCTTCGGTGTACAAATGCAGAGAGCGAGTCTTTGCCAGAACGCCTCAATTTCAACAAAGCAGATTGGGACCTCTTTGCCACTAAGTTTCTTATGGATCTGGAAGAGGACAAGATCCTGCATAGTGACGATCCGGCAGGAAGTCTTTCAGATTTCATACTGAATTGCGCAAAGTCAACCATCCAGACATCTTCCAAGAAGCCCGTAATGCCAAAAGTTCCTTGGTTCAATTCTGAGTGCAAAGAAATTAACAAAACCCGTTAAAGAGCTCAACGTAGGGTTTCTTGCAGACCCTCGATGCCCAACGTCCGAGCGCATCAGAAACTGAGGGCCAAATCGAAACACATATATAAGACCAGTAAGCGATTATCTTGGAGACAGTTTGCTCAAGTCTCACATCCAAAACTTCGAAGAAAAAAGTGTGGAAAATCATCAAGAAAAATCAAAGGGAAGAACACCTGCCCCACTGTGAACCACCTCAAGTTTTCTGATTCTTTAATAACAGAGAAAAAAGCAGTTGCTAATCTGCTTGCTTCAAACATTGAAAAGAATTCCTCCTCTTCTAACAAGTCAGCCAGTTTTGTCAAAAACAAAGCCCTTAAAGAAAAATCACCCTGCAACTTTTCGTCAGACAACGTGGAAGACTACAATCTTCCTTTCACTTTAAATGAATGAAATCCGCCTTACTTTCTTGCAACGATTCCTCTCCGGGTATAGATGAAATCCATTATAAACTTCTGAAAAACATCTTCCGCAAAAAAGGTCTGCACATCCTGCTACATGTATACAACCATGTATGGACTACTGGATTCTTCCCACCATCTTGGCGAAAAGCCCTCATCATTCCTATTCCTAAACCTGGAAAAAGATCTCTCCAACCCGTCAAAACTACCGTCCAATAGCTTTGACCAGCTGTGTCTGTAAAATGATGGAGAAAATGGTCAACGCTAGACTCATGTGGAAAATTTTTTGGCAGACCGACAGTTTCAGGTCCGGGTTGGCACCACTCTCTCTGATGTTCATGAGCAGGAGTGGGTGTTCCACAAGGGAGCATACTGTCTCCGGCCCTATTCAGCATCAAGATTAACAACATTGTCAAGTCAGTTCAGCAGGGTTCAGACTGCTCATTGTTTGTGGATGATTTTGCTGTCTATGCAACTGGAAGCCTGTACCCGAGTGTCCAGCGCAGGCTCCAGCTTTGTGTGGATAAAATTCATCAATGGGCGGATGAAAATGGCTTTACTTTCTCTCCTACGAAGACACAGTGCATTCACTTCCATAATTTTCGTCAGTTTTTTCCAGATCCTGAAATCAAAATAGGGAAATCTCCCATTCCAGCTGTCACAGAGGCCAAATTCCTTGGAGTTATTTTCGACCAAAAACTCAACTTTCTCAGCCACATTAAACACCTCAAAACCTCTTGCCAGAAAGCTCTGAATATTCTGCGGGTCGTACACACACACTGACTGGGGCGCTGATAAGAAAACTTTGCTGCACCTNCGGTCGGCTAGCTATAGCAACTTATCTTATCTTTCCTCCCCGACAAGCCCCATCTCCGCAACCGGCCGGCCCACGCGCACTGACTGGGGCGCTGATAAGAAAACTTTGCTGCACCTCTACAGAGCCCTGGTCCGTTCCAAACTGGACTATGGTTGTGCTGTGTACGGCTCTGCCAGACCGTCGTATCTAAAACTCTTGGACCCTATCCACCATCAAGGGCTTCGTCTCTGTCTTGGAGCATTCCGCACCACCCCTGTGTACAGCCTGTACGCAGAGGCAGGTGAACCTTCACTGTCCAACCGCAGGCTGAAACTGTCTTTGAATTACTACGTCAAACTGTTCTCCGAACCTGAAAACCCTGCCTATGACTGTGTCTTTGACCCTCAGTTTCAAAGCAAATTTGAAAACAACCCTAACTGTATTCCGCCGTTTGGTCTTCGTATGCAGCCTCACGCCCGGAATGCAGGTCTAGACCTAGGAGTTGTGTCCGATTTTTCCAAGTTTCCAGATCAACCTCCGTGGACTTTTTTCACACCAGAGATTCGTTTTGATCTTGCAGCTTTTCGCAAAGAGTCCACCAGCTCTCTGGCATACAAGGCTTTGTATACTGACCTCTGTTCGAAATTCTCATCCCTATCAGAAAATTTTCACTGACGGTTCCAAGTCTGAAGATGGAGTGGCCTGTGCAGCCTACTGCCCTGTGCTCCTTCTCAAATACTGTTAGAACATATTCCTTCAGACGCTTCTGCTTATTCTGCTGAAGTTAACAGCTCTGGTTCTGGCACTATGGATAATCTCCCAATCTACGAAGAGGGACTTTCTGGTTTTGTCCTTCCGGTTGCAACCTTGCCGTGGTCGGAGGGCTTGCGTGTGACCTGTGATCCCTTAGGCTTTGCTGGCGGGGGCATCAATACTTGAAGATAGGCTAGTTTTTTTTTTCAAATGCTTCTAGGCCTGAAAAGTCGAAGATGCTGTCTGGCCTAAGCGCAACGTGGTAAGGAGTTGATGTCCCTGGTAGGGCTTCCCATGTCAGACAGGCTAAGGGTGAGGATCCTGACTAATAGTAACCCGCCTTTCTCCTTTTCTTGTTTTCTGCCTTTCTTATTTGGCTCTTTTCTATCTTCGTCTCCCCTTCAAGTCTTCTTTCCAACACTCTTCTTTTCTCTGTGGTCTTCTTGAGGCCCACCGTGTTTGCCGTGCGGTGCGTCCTGTGATGGGGGAGAATAGGATCCTGGAGGTTGAGACCGCTGATGTGACTGCGGTGCATCAAGTCAACACACCTCTTTGGGCCTGGACTTCCCCTAGACAGGTGGTCGAAGTGGCCCACTTCGATCAAGCGGCTGGTCGCGTGCATGCCCTAGCTCAGGCTAGAAGCGGCGGCTCGGGTCAAACGGGTTTGGGGCTTCTGTGGCAGGGATGCTTTCAGGCCTGTGTATATCTCCTTTGAAGTCCTGGTGCCCAGATATACTGGAATTCCGTATAAAATGGGCATCCCCCTTGTTGGGACTCGATGGCGGGGGGAATCAAAGAGATGAATTCTAATGAATACACCATGGCACCAAAAACAAAAAAAAAGACACAGGCAGGATCAGAAACAGAGACGGACACGGATTCGGACATGAGACGAGAGTCCTTTCAGCTTCTGGCCCAGCTGGCTGATTGTGGAGGGAGCAGATGAAGATAGACCTCTGTCAGGCCTGAGTCCTTTTGCGATTGCGAAGGGAATCAATGGCCTCAGCGGGAAGCCAAAGAGCGTCAAGAGACTGAGGAATGGGTCACTTCTGATTGAGTGCTCATCCAAGCTGCACTCCGAGATGCTGTTAAAATCACAACGTTAGTGGATCGACCGATCAAAGTGTCTCCACACAAATCTCTGAACTCTTCGAAAGGAGTAATCCGGTGCAGAGATCTGAGAGGAGTGTCGGAGGCTGAAATCAAGTCAGAGCTGGCATCTCAAGGAGTGACCCACGTTCATCGTGTGCTTGTGCGTAAAGGCAATGACAGGATTCCAACTGACACCCTTTTCTTGACCCTTCTGCTCTACTTCTCTCCCCGGAGTCGATTACGGTGGGCTACCTGAGAGTTTCAGTGTCACTGTACATCCCATCATCCCTCTGCGCTGTTTCAAGTGCCAGAGGTACGGCCATGTGAGGGATAGATGTACGGAAGAAGAGGTGTGTGGTACCTGCTGCCAGCCAGTCCACCAGGGTGTGTGTGACAGTCCCACCACTCTGTGCCAACTGTGGAGGCAAGCACCCATCATCATCGAAGAGACCTGTCCAAACTGGTTAAAGGAAAAGGAAATTCAGAGAATAAAGACTGAACAGCGAATCCCGTTTTTTGAGGCGAAAAAGATTGCTATGAAAAGTCAACCAACTGCTGGGCTCTCGTTTGCAGCTGCAGTAAAGAAGCCAACAACAGTCAGCATCGGAGTGCAGACGGTGGAGTCCTCGTTTGCCGAGAGAGAGCCAGAAACCAAGTCTGTAGCCTCAGGCAGAACCACTGCATGCGATGAACCCCAGCAGTCGTCGCCTTCAGATACGAGTCAGTCTTCAAAGCCTACTCCCGCCCCCAGACCACCAGGGGGCAAAAGACCTACAGGCACTTCAGAGCGGCAGAGAGTGGAAGTCGTTGAAGTACAAGACAAGACCACCCCTCAAAATCCTCCAAAGGCACCCCTACAGCTGTCAACAAGGGAGCTGGCGGTTCTGGAGGAAAGACCAAGTCGCCACCTAAAAAGAAAACGCCGAACAAAATTTTATCAGATCGAGAGAAAAAAAAGCGGAGAAATTTTCAACAGATTTGCAGTTCTCTCGGATCCAGATGATGTTGATATGGAATAAAAGGAAGAATTACGAGATTTATTTTCTTTCACCATATTTCTTTTATGATGGACTCATCCACAATGGATTCAATCATACATTGGAATATCAGGGGACTGTCTTCCAATTATGAAGAATTGCAGCTGTTGTGCCGTGAGGCCAGGCGATGCTAATTGCCCTCCAAGAAACTCTTCTCAAGTCTGACAAAAATTTTTCACTTTCTGGCTACAGTTTTTTAAAAATCTACCTGCACAGTCTGTTGAACATGGTGCTTCTGGTGGAGTTGCCTTGTTCATTCACAACTCTGTTCTGTACAGCCCAGTTGCTCTGCAGACTCCGCTTCAGGCAGTGGCAGCTCGGGTTACTCTCCACAAAACAGTTACTGTCTGTAGTTTGTACTTATCTCCAAACATCTGCGTCACCAAACAGGACCTCATTTCACTCTTGGAGCAGCTTCCTCGACCCTTCCTGCTGTTGGGTGATCTGAATGGCCACTCTCCTCTATGGGGGAAGTGAGAGATCTTCACCACGGGGTCTGCTTTTAGAGGAAGTGTTTTCGGAGCTTGATCTGTGTGTCTTGAACAGGAAATCACCAACTTACTTTCACTCCGCTAATGGCACCACATCTTGTCTGGATCTTTCTGTCTGTGATCCATCTTTGTTTTTGGATTTTGTTTGGGGTTGTGATGAGGACCTGCATGGTAGTGACCACTTTCCTGTGTTGCTTCGGTGTACGATGCAGAGAGCGAGTCTTTGCCAGAACGCCTCAATTTCAACAAAGCAGATTGGGACCTCTTTGCCACTAAGTTTCTTATGGATCTGGAAGAGGACAAGATCCTGCAAAGTGACGATCCGGCAGGAAGTCTTTCAGATTTCATACTGAATTGCGCAAAGTCAACCATCCAGACATCTTCCAAGAAGCCCGTAATGCCAAAAGTTCCTTGGTTCAATTCTGAGTGCAAAGAAATTAACAAAACCCGTAAAAGAGCTCAACGTAGGGTCTCTTGCAGACCCTCGATGCCCAACGTCCGAGCGCATCAGAAACTGAGGGCCAAATCGAAACACATATATATAACCCAGTAAGCGATTATCTTGGAGACAGTTTTGCTCAAGTCTCACATCCAAAACATCGAAGAAAAAGTGTGTGGAAAATCATCAAGAAAATTAAAGGGAAGAACACCTGCCCCACTGTGAACCACCTCAAGTTTTCTGATTCTTTAATAACAGAGAAAAAAGCAGTTGCTAATCTGCTTGCTTCAACCATTGAAAAGAATTCCTCCTCTTCTAACAAGTCAGCCAGTTTTCAAAAAAACAAAGCCCTTAAAGAAAAATCACCCTGCAACTTTCGTCAGACAACGTGGAAGACTACAATCTTCCTTTCACTTTAAATGAATTGAAATCCGCCTTACTTTCTTGCAACGATTCCTCTCCGGGTATAGATGAAATCCATTATAACTTTTGAAACATCTTCCGCAAAAAGGTCTGCACATCCTGCTACATGTATACAACCATGTATGGACTACTGGATTCTTTCCACCATCTTGGCGAAAAGCCCTCATCATTCCTATTCCCAAACCTGGAAAAGATCTCTCCAACCCGTCAAACTACCGTCCAATAGCTTTGACCAGCTGTGTCTGTAAACTGATGGAGAAAATGGTCAACGCTAGACTCATGTGGAAACTTGAAACCGACGGCCTTTTGGCGAAAGAACAGTGTGGTTTCCGTAAACATCATACTACAGTGGACATTTGATTCGTCTGGAATCTACGCTTCGGAACGCCTTTCTGAACAAACACCACGCAGTGGCTATATTCTTCGACTTGGAGAAAGCCTACGATACCACCTGGAAAGCTGGAATTCTTCATGATCTCCATGATCTTGGTTTTCGGTCATCTTCCACTTTTTTTCATTCAAAATTTTTTGGCAGACCGACAGTTTCAGGTCCGGGTTGGCACCACTCTCTCTGATGTTCATGAGCAGGAGTTGGGTGTTCCACAAGGGAGCATACTGTCTCCGGCCCTATTCAGCATCAAGATTAACAACATTGTCAAGTCAGTTCAGCAGGGTTCAGACTGCTCATTGTTTGTGGATGATTTTGCTGTCTATGCAACTGGAAGCCTGTACCCGAGTGTCCAGCGCAGGCTCCAGCTTTGTGTGGATAAAATTCATCAATGGGGGCGGATGAAAACGCTTTCACTTTCTCTCCTACGAAGACACAGTGCATTCACTTCCATAATTTTCGTCAGTTTTTTCCAGATCCTGAAATCAAAATAGGGAAATCTCCCATTCCAGCTGTCACAGAGGCCAAATTCCTTGGAGTTATTTTTGACCAAAAACTCAACTTTCTCAGCCACATTAAACACCTCAAAACCTCTTGCCAAAAGCTCTGAATATTCTGCGGGTCGTAGCACACACTGACTGGGGCGCTGATAAGAAAACTTTGCTGCACCCTCTACAGAGCCTTGGTCCGTTCCAAACTGGACTATGGTTGTGTGCTGTGTACGGCTCTGCCAGACCGTCGTATCTAAAACTCTTGGACCCTATCCACCATCAAGGGCTTCGTCTCTGTCTTGGAGCATTCCGCACCACCCCTGTGTACAGCCTGTACGCAGAGGCAGGTGAACCTTCACTGTCCAACCGCAGGCTGAAACTGTCCTTTGAATTACTACGTCAGACTGTTCTCCGAACCTGAAAACCCTGCCTATGACTGTGTCTTTGACCCTCAGTTTCAAAGCAAATTTGAAAACAACCCTAACTGTATTCCGCCGTTTGGTCTTCGTATGCAGCCTCACGCCCGGAATGCAGGTCTAGACCTAGGAGTTGTGTCCGATTTTTCCAAGTTTCCAGATCAACCTCCGTGGACCTTTTTCACACCAGAGATTCGTTTTGATCTTGCAGCTTTTCGCAAAGAGTCCACCAGCTCTCTGGCATACAAGGCTTTGTATGCTGACCTCTGTTCGAAATTCTCATCCTATCAGAAAATTTTCACTGACGGTTCCAAGTCTGAAGATGGAGTGGCCTGTGCAGCCTACTGCCCTGGTGCTCCTTCTCAAATACTGTTAGAACATATTCCTTCAGACGCTTCTGCTTACTCTGCTGAAGTTACAGCTCTGGTTCTGGCACTACGGATAATCTCCCAATCTACAAAGAGGTTCTGGTTTTGTCGGATTCACTGTCAGCTTTGGAGGCCATAGCTGGCCGCAACCTTCAGCACCCCGAACTTTTACACTTTTTTGAACTTTTTTACCAAGTTGACAGCGGAGGGTTACAACATTCTTCTGGCTTGGGTTCCTGGTCATGTTGGCATCGGAGGGAACGAAATGGTGGATCGTTTGGCCAAGAATGCCGTACGAGAGAAACTGTCAAACACCTACCTATCCCCTGCTCAGATTTGAAACCCAAAATTAACGATTATGTAAAAGACCTCTGGCAGGAGATTGGAATACACAGACGGATAACAAACTCTTTCAGATCCGTCCAAACCTAAAGGAGTTCCTCCCATCTTCGTCTGGTGGTCGTAAAGAAGAAACAGTTCTGTGCCGGCTGCACACCGGCCATTCGTATTTTACCCATTCCTACCTTTTAAAGGGTGAAGAAGCTCCTTGGTGCATTCCATGTCATGTGCCACTCACAATGAAAACATATTCTTTTAGAGTGTTGGGATTTGCACGATGTGAGACACAAACATTTTACAGCAGATTCCATGAAAACCTTGTTCAGAGATGTTCCGCCTGACGCGATCTTTGAGTTCTTGAAAGAGGTTAACATTTTTCATCGGATCTGAGATTTTACAGTGGAAGATTTTTAACAAAGTTTTGGATGAGATTTTAGACGATGTCTTTTAAAGAATTGTGTGGATGAATGACCTGTGAGTTGATTTTAGCGTGGTGACAGCCATGCAGGATCTGTTTTCACTTGCACTTGTTCGCTGCTTGATTTGCATTGTTTATTTGTCTCTCAGCAAGTTTGCACAAAAACTATGAAACCCATTGTAACCAAACTTTGTAAAAAGAAAAAAGGCCGCCCAGAACCTACTCACTGTAGGTTTGTACATGTAGTGAGGATTTTATGAACAGCAATTACAGGATCATTCTGCAGGATTATGACATGTATATTTTATCATGCACAAACTGCTGATAAGGAAACATGGTTGAAAGATGGGCAATGGCTCAAGGACAGACTGGTAAAATGATGGTGCAAGTAGCAAATTCAGGATCTGTTACAATATTGATCGAATTATTTCAGATCTTTCCACTTTGCATACGCATTCTCATCTGCAGAATTTCAGTCTTTTTGAAATAATAATTCAGTCTTTTAGAAAAGTCTTCAACTGACAATTATTGCTGGGAATAAAAAGAAAGGTTCCTAATGCAGTAGATTTCTATTGTTGGAATTATGTTGTACATTCAAGAAAATTCAAGTTTGGAACCTATGAGCCGCAAAAAATTCTACATTTTACGGCCACCACCCCCAGTTGTTAATTTTTTCTTTTAGCCTTTTAGGTTTTTCTGTGAAGTTACTGTAATGAATGGCTCAGTGTCTGCAATAGAGGGCAGATCAAAAGGGGGGGGGGTGGACTGACATGGGAGGGGTGCTTTAGGAGCCTCCAGGGCCTTGTCAGAGTTGAACTGAATATCCCAGTCAGGGGACTTGTGGAGTCTTCTCCCACCTTTCCTCCTTCTTCCCATCTCTCACAGCAAGGTAATGTAAATTTTTGAGTGCATTGTAAGCCTCTCTTGGAAGATATTAAGGTGTCTATGCTTTAAATATTCACGTGTAAATCTACCCAAGGTTCAGAAAAAGAAGGAAAGAACAAAAAATGAGAGATGAGCAAGAGGATGGTCCAGACCTCTCCTCACAATTCATTTCTGTACAAATAAAATACTTTAATGAAAATGAAATTTATCTAGTAACTTGAAAATTGAAATGGCTGTTGTGTATGCGCTATTAAGAAGACTACACAGAACATAACCCTTCCAGTCTGTGCATACAGTTCATCACCTGACAGAAGGAAAATGTCATCACTCATGAACAGACGCAAAGGGCAAGTGCATGATTGCTTGGACCTTGTTAGAGGTCTGAACTTTTCCAGTAACCCAGCAAGCTGTATAAGGTGTTGAGTTCATTTTCATATTTTTTTCCAAAGTGATGGTAAGGTAATTCAGCAATGTGTAGTAAAGAAGACATCTTACTTCTTTCTAGTAATATTATCTACATCATACATCTATTTGAAGTTACTTAGTATACACTGTGGTGTTGATATGTCATGGTTATACTTTCCATTGATCATTATTTTCAGCTGCCAACAAGTTTAGCTTGGCACCCAGGGGGAACTATTGTATTTGCTGCCAGCAGTCGAGGTGACATTCAGGTATGAGATAAACAGAGATGGACCGCAAGTAAACGGAGAGGAAAACAGACATAGCTTTAGATGACATGAGAAAAGGCATATACTAAGAAGAAAAGGCATATTGTTAAGGTTTAGTGATGTCAATAATTGTGAGTATTTAGATTACAATGTTGCAAATGAGCTCAAATTACTTGAAAAAAAATAGCCTTATGTATGGCAAACTGAGTGCAATTTGAAAAGCTTACACATGTACTGACACACATACTTTGATCCATCTATAACACACACACACACACACACACACACACACACACACACACACACTCACACTCACTCACTCACTCATACACACACATCTTGCTAACTGATAGTGACACCTTGTCAGTCCTTGAATCATTGACAGCAGGCAGACTACACCCCCTGCCACAGGTAAAGGTGAATCTCAGGTGCTGTTGTGTAACACTGCACTGGATCTCCTTCCAGTATGGTATACAGAGAGGCACAGGCAGAATAGTTGGTTGCAGAGGAGAGACGGGAAGAAACCTGTCAGCATCACAGAGATGAAGACTATTAGTATGTCTCTGCACTGGACACCACAGCTACAGGACAGCTACTATTATTTGGAACAGGCTTGAACTGGTCATTTTCCATCAGTGGACACACAGGGGACTCACCTGAACTATCACATTCATAGGTATTTCCACATTGTGCCATCCCCTGTATGTTCCTGTGGAGAAGCAAACCACAAAGCAACTAATGTGGGACCCTCGAGAGGCTGAATGCCCACCATTCTATGAGAGAACCTGACTGATCTGCTGTGATTCTGAGGAGGACGACTCATTTCATCCTGAGGGCAAGGCTTGAAAAGTGATGGCTTTAGAGAAGAAGAAGAATATTTTGAAAAAAAGAAGTTTAATTACACATACTATACTGTGGCTCACTAATGCAATAAGTGACAGCGGGTTGCTGTCCCTGCCTCGTACACAAATAAAGTCCATATGTACATGAACCCGGAAGGGGCCTCGTGCTTTGCACATGCTGAGATCATTCCTCTTTTTTCGGCAGTCATATTTCTTGCTAGCCTTGTGCGCTCCCGAGCTGCTAAGTATTGTCTTACTTTTTCTTGTAATCGATCGTTTGGTGTCATATACTCTACTATGTCAGACAGTAGCATTCTACGGCAGTTAGTTAGCTCTGAAGGCCGAATTTTTGTGTGGCCAGTGCAATAACAAAACACCCCCCCCCTACTTCCATCTTAGTCAGAAAGCCGGTGCAAACTTCCTGTTCCTCATTTAGCCACGGCCTTCCACCACGTAAGGACAGGTTTTCTTGCTCCACGGCCTTCCACCACAAAAGAACAGGTTTTCTTGCTCTGACTTGCCTATCTTCTGTTTTTAGCAGATAGCTTGTGTGTTGCTCTCTTGTTTGTTCTGTTGTGGCTTGTGTTAACCCTCGTTGATCACAGCTGTTTGAGGTTACGATCGCTCATGTGTCACGTTGCCTTTTCACACTTGATGTTCGATCGATTGTCCCTCCTTCGCCACGTGCTTCGCCATTTTGTCTCGACTTCGTGTTCGTACATTCCGTGTTTGTTCCGTCCACCACAGCCCAAGATGTGAAGGTGAACCATGGGTCGAGAGACGATACCTTTCCGTCGTCTCTCTCTGCCCTGGAGGCCAGCTTTCTGATCCCAAGGAACAAACCATACATCTTTCAGTGGAAGAACGTACAGCCAACCTAGAGAGGGGTTCACGGAGGGGATGCTCGACCAAGATCGCCATCATGCCTCCTCCTCTAATAGGCCAGTGGAGTTACGCTCACAGCATTTGTGTAGGAAGGGGCAAGCTGCACAGGCTGCTGACAAAACCAAACTAAAATACAATCAGAAAGACAAGGGGAAAGCGCTGCGTAAGTGCACACGGTTTTCTCCTGTACCTCCCCCTCCCTCTTCTTGCTGTCCTTTCCCTTCATGTTCGCTCTCTCATTCCCACTCGCCCCAACGCTCCCCCCCCCACCCCCCCACCCCCTGTTCGCCATCTTTGCAGTGTCAGTCCAGCTTGCCCCATACTTCACAATCGCTTATGGAGACAAACAAGGGAGAGGGTGGCCAGCACAATGACTCGGCACTTGGCCACCCTCTCTCCTCTCGCTATCTTGCTGAGTCACGCGGCCAGCGGTACCCGGACAATTTTCCGCATGCTGACTTGTGACCAGCACAAGTTACATGTTCGCCTCAGGATCAGCACGTCACTTGCCTACATGAGACTCGGGCTATCAGCTATTCCCCCACTGACAGCACTCGATCTCATGGTACTCCCCTCTATAGCACATGGGTGCAGCCACCACCTGTGTACTCTGAACGCCCTTTTTCCAGTGGCAGGGTGGAGCCCTCTCCCTGGCAGGAACAAACTGGACAAAACCCTGGGTCTGGCATGCAGATCCCGAAACGTCCGGACCTGCATGAGCCGGACCCATGCCACTCGATTCACCCTATTCAACTGGCGACATATCCCCTAGGGGCACAGGATGTTGGGGATCAGACTTATTCAGTTCCCCACTTGGGAAATGTCCACGGTCCCATTCCTCCAGGGGGAGGATCGACCTGCGGAAAATCAGGTAACCTACCTGGTCCATCATGGCGTGATTCAGATACTGGTGTGGGCAATCTTCAATCCCCCCACCACTCCGGTGACCGACAAGAAGGTGTGGTGGGGGGTTTGGCTGGCACTCACTCCACTACTCCCCCAAGGCAACCTTGGGACTACTCTCTCTCTCTCTCAACCATGCCCTCCGGGGGTTGCAACCTTGCCGTGGTCGGAGGGCTTGCGTGGTCCTGTGATCCCTTAGGCTTTGCTGGCGGGGGCAATACTTGAAGATAGGCTAGTTTTTTTTTTCAAATGCTTCTAGGCCTGAAAAGTTGAAGATGCTATCTGGCCTAAGCGCAACGTGGTAAGGAGTTGATGCCCCTGGTAGGGCTTCCCATGTCAGACAGGCTAAGGGTGAGGATCCTGACTAATAGTAACCCGCCTTTCTCCTTTTCTTGTTTTCTGCCTTTCTTATTTGGCTCTTTTCTATCTTCGTCTCCCCTTCAAATCTTCTTTTCCACGCTCTTCTTTTCTCTGTGGTCTTCTCCGAGGCCCACCATGTTTGCCGTGCGGTGCGTCCTGTGATGGGGGAGAATAGGATCCTGGAGGTTGAGACTGCTGATGTGACTGCGGTGCATCAAGTCAACATACCTCTTTGGCCTAGACTTCCTCTAGACAGGTGGTGGAAGTGGCCCTCTTCGATCAAGCGGCTGGTCACGTGCATGCCCTAGCTCAGGCTAGGAGGCGGCGGCTCGGGTCAAACGGGTTTGGGAGCTTCTGTGGCAGGGATGCTTTCAGGCCTGTGTATATCTCCTTTGAAGTCCTGGTGCCCAGATATACTGGAATTCCGTATAAAATGGGCATCCCCCTTGTTGGGACTCGATGGCGGGTGGGAATCAAAAGAGATGAATTCTAATGAATACACCATGGCACCAAAAACAAAAAAAAGACACAGGCAGGATTCAGAAACAGAGACGGACACGGATTCGGAACATGAGACAAGAGTCCTTTCAGGCTTCTGGCCCAGCTGGCTGATTTGTGGAGGGAGCAGATGAGGATAGACCTCTGTCAGGCCTGAGTCCTTTTGCGATTGCGAAGGGAATCAATGGCCTCAGCGGGAAGCCAAAGAGCGTCAAGAGACTGAGGAATGGGTCACTTCTGGTTGAGTGTTCATCCAATCTGCACTCCGAGATGCTGTTAAAATCGACAACGTTAGTGGATCGACCGATCAAAGTGTCTCCACACAAATCTCTGAACTCTTCGAAAGGAGTAATCCGGTGCAGAGATCTGAGAGGAGTGTCGGAGGCTGAAATCAAGTCAGAGCTGGCATCTCAAGGAGTGACCCATGTTCATCGTGTGCTTGTGCGTAAAGGCAATGACAGGGTTCCAACTGACACCCTTTTCTTGACCTTCTGCTCTACTTCTCTCCCGGAGTCGTCGATTACGGTGGGCTACCTGAGAGTTTCAGTGTCACTGTACATCCCATCACCTCTGCGCTGTTTCAAGTGCCAGAGGTACGGCCATGTGAGGGATAGATGTACGGAAGAAGAGTGTGTGTGGTACCTGCTGCCAGCCAGTCCACCAGGGTGTGTGTGACAGTCCACCACTCTGTGCCAACTGTGGAGGCAAGCACCCATCATCATCGAAGACCTGTCCAAACTGGTTAAAGGAAAAGGAAATTCAGAGAATAAAGACTGAACAGCGAATCCCGTTTTTGAGGCGAAAAAGATTGCTATGAAAAGTCAACCAACTGCTGGGCTCTCGTTTGCAGCTGCAGTAAAGAAGCCAACAACAGTCAGCATCGGAGTGCAGACGGTGGAGTCCTCATTTGCCGAGAGAGAGCCAGAAACCAAGTCTGTAGCCTCAGGCAGAACCACTGCATGCGATGAACCCCAGCAGTCATCGCCTTCAGATACGAGTCAGTCTTCAAAGCCTACTCCCGCCCCCCAGACCACCAGGGGGCAAAAGACCTACAGGCACTTCAGAGCGGCAGAGAGTGGAAGTCGTTGAAGTACAAGACAAGACCACCCCCTCAAAATCCTCCAAAGGGCACCCTACAGCTGTCAACAAGGGAGCTGGCGGTTCTGGAGGAAAGACCAAGTCGCCACCTAAAAAGAAAACGCCGAACAAAATTTTATCAGATCGAGAGAAAAAAGCGGAGAGAAATTTCAACAGATTTGCAGTTCTCTCGGATCCAGATGATGTTGATATGGAATAAAAGGAAGAATTACGAGATTTATTTTCCTTCACCACATTTCTTTTTTATGATGGACTCATCCACAATGGATTCAATCTTACATTGGAATATCAGGGGTCTGTCTTCCAATTATGAAGAATTGCAGCTGTTGTGCCGTGAGGCTAGGCCGATGCTAATTGCCCTCCAAGAAACTCTTCTCAAGTCTGACAAAAAATTTTCACTTTCTGGCTACAGTTTTCTAAATCTACCTGCACAGTCTGTTGAACATGGTGCTTCTGGTGGAGTTGCCTTGTTCATTCACAACTCTGTTCTGTACAGCCCAGTTGCTCTGCAGACTCCGCTTCAGGCAGTGGCAGCTCGGGTTACTCTCCACAAAACCGTTACTATCTGTAGTTTGTACTTATCTCCAAACATCTGCGTCACCAAACAGGACCTCATTTCACTCTTGGAGCAGCTTCCTCGACCCTTCCTGCTGTTGGGTGATCTGAATGGCCACTCTCCTCTATGGGGAAGTGAGAGATCTTCACCACGGGGTCTGCTTTTAGAGGAAGTGTTTTTGGAGCTTGATCTGTGTGTCTTGAACAGGAAATCACCAACTTACTTTCACTCCGCTAATGGCACCACATCTTGTCTGGATCTTTCTGTCTGTCTGTGATCCATCTTTGTTTTTGGATTTTGTTTGGGAGGTTGATGAGGACCTGCATGGTAGTGACCACTTTCCTGTGTTGCTTCGGTGTACGTATGCAGAGAGCGAGTCTTTGCCAGAACGCCCTCAATTTCAACAAGCAGATTGGGACCTCTTTGTCACTAAGTTTCTTATGGATCTGGAAGAGGACAAGATCCTGCAAAGTGACGATCCGGCAGGAAGTCTTTCAGATTTCATACTGAATTGCGCAAAGTCAACCATCCAGACATCTTCCAAGAAGCCCGTAATGCCAAAAGTTCCTTGGTTCAATTCTGAGAGCAAAAGAAATTAACAAAACCCGTAAAAGAGCTCAACGTAGGGTCTCTTGCAGACCCTCGATGCCCAACGTCCGAGCGCATCAGAAACTGAGGGCCAAATCTAAGCACATATATAGACCAGTAAGCGATTATCTTGGAGACAGTTTTGCTCAAGTCTCACATCCAAAACATCGAAGAAAAAAAGTGTGGAAAATCATCAAGAAAATTAAAGGGAAGAACACCTGCCCCACTGTGAACCACCTCAAGTTTTTGATTCTTTAATAACAGAGAAAAAAAAGCAGTTGCTAATCTGCTTGCTTCAACCATTGAAAAGAATTCCCTCCTCTTCTAACAAGTCAGCCAGTTTTGTCAAAAACAAAGCCCTTAAAGAAAAATCACCTGCAACTTTTCGTCAGACAACATGGAAGACTACAATCTTCCTTTCACTTTAAATGAATTGAAATCCACCTTACTTTCTTGCAACGATTCCTCTCCGGGTATAGATGAAATCCATTATAAACTTTTGAAACATCTTCCGCAAAAAGGTTTGCACATCCTGCTACGTGTATACAACCATGTATGGACTACTGGATTCTTTCCACCATCTTGGCGAAAAGCCCTCATCATTCCTATTCCCAAACCTGGAAAAGATCTCTCCAACCCGTCAAACTACCGTCCAATAGCTTTGACCAGCTGTGTCTGTAAACTGATGGAGAAAATGGTCAACGCTAGACTCATGTGGAAACTTGAAACCGACGGCCTTTTGGCGAAAGAACAGTGTGGTTTCCGTAAACATCATACTACAGTGGACCATTTGATTCGTCTGGAATCTACGCTTCGGAACGCCTTTCTGAACAAACACCACGCAGTGGCTATATTCTTCGACTTGGAGAAAGCCTACGATACCACCTGGAAAGCTGGAATTTCTTCATGATCTCCATGATCTTGGTTTTCGGGGTCATCTTCCACTTTTCATTCAAAATTTTTTGGCAGACCGACAGTTTCAGGTCCGGGTTGGCACCACTCTCTCTGATGTTCATGAGCAGGAGTTGGGTGTTCCACAAGGGAGCATACTGTCTCCGGCCCTATTCAGCATCAAGATTAACAACATTGTCAAGTCAGTTCAGCAGGGGTTCAGACTGCTCATTGTTTGTGGATGATTTTGCTGTCTATGCAACTGGAAGCCTGTACCCGAGTGTCCAGCGCAGGCTCCAGCTTTGTGTGGATAAAATTCATCAATGGGCAGATGAAAACGGCTTCACTTTCTCTCCTACGAAGACACAGTGCATTCACTTCCATAATTTTCGTCAGTTTTTTTTTTCCAGATCCTGAAATCAAAATAGGGAAATCTCCCATTCCAGCTGTCACAGAGGCCAAATTCCTGGAGTTATTTTTGACCAAAAACTCAACTTTCTCAGCCACATTAAACACCTCAAAACCTCTTGCCAGAAAGCTCTGAATATTCTGCGGGTCGTAGCACACACTGACTGGGGCGCTGATAAGAAAACTTTGCTGCACCTCTACAGAGCCTTGGTCCGTGCCAGACTGGACTATGGTTGTGCGGTGTACGGCTCTGCCAGACTGTCGTATCTAAAACTCTTGGACCCTATCCATCATCAAGGGCTTTGTCTCTGTCTTGGAGCATTCCGCACCACCCCTGTGTACAGCCTGTACACAGAGGCAGGTGAACCTTCACTGTCCAACCGCAGGCTGAAACTGTCCTTGAATTACTACGTCAAACTGTTCTCCGAACCTGAAAACCCTGCCTATGACTGTGTCTTTGACCCTCAGTTTCAAAGCAAATTTGAAAACAACCCTAACTGTATTCCGCCGTTTGGTCTTCGTATGCAGCCTCATGCCCGGAATGCAGGTCTAGACCTAGGAGTTGTGTCCGATTTTTCCAAGTTTCCAGATCAACCTCCGTGGACCTTTTTCACACCAGAGATTCGTTTTGATCTTGCAGCTTTTCGCAAAGAGTCCACCAGCTCCTGGCATACAAGGCTTTGTATGCTGACCTCTGTTCGAAATTCTCATCCTATCAGAAAATTTTCACTGACGGTTCCAAGTCTGAAGATGGAGTGGCCTGTGCAGCCTACTGCCCTGGTGCTCCTTCTCAAATACTGTTAGAACATATTCCTTCAGACGCTTCTGCTTACTCTGCTGAACTTACAGCTCTGGTTCTGCACTACGGATAATCTCCCAATCTACGAAGAGGGACTTTCTGGTTTTGTCGGATTCACTGTCAGCTTTGGAGGCCATAGCTGGCCGCAACCTTCAGCACCACCCGAACTTTTACACTTTTTTGACCTTTTTACCAAGTTGATAGCGGAGGGTTACAACATTCTTCTGGCTTGGGTTCCTGGTCATGTCGGCATCGGAGGGAACGAAATGGTGGATCGTTTGACCAAGAATGCCACAAGAGAGAAACTGTCAAACACACCTATCCCCTGCTCAGATTTGAAACCCAAAATTAACGATTATGTAAAAGACCTCTGGCAGGAGGATTGGAATACACAGACAGATAACAAACTCTTTCAGATCCGTCCAAACCTAAAGGAGTTCCTCCCATCTTCGTCTGGTGGTCGTAAAGAAGAAACAGTTCTGTGCCGGCTGCACACCGGCCATTCGTATTTTACCCATTCCTACCTTTTAAAGAGTGAAGAAGCTCCTTGGTGCATTCCGTGTCATGTGCCACTCACAATGAAACATATTCTTTTAGAGTGTTGGGATTTGCACGATGTGAGACACAACATTTTACAGCAGATTCCATGAAAACCTTGTTCAGAGATGTTCCGCCTGACGCGATCTTTGAGTTCTTGAAAGAGGTTAACATTTTTCATCGGATCTGAGATTTTACAGTGGAAAGATTTTTAACAAAGTTTTGGATGAGATTTTAGACGATGATGTCTTTTAAAGAATGTGTGGATGAATGACCTGTGAGTTGATTTTAGCGTGGTGACACAGCCCTGATATGGCCCTTTGCGGTCGGCTGGGCTATAAGCAACATTATCTTATCTTATCTCTTCTTTTTGTAAAACCCTCGTCCGTTATATCCCTGTCCACCCCCTCCCCTCCACCCCCAATGGCTAACAAAATCACATTATTACTATATGGCATCATAGCTTTGGGTAAAAGGAAAGAGAAGCCATAAAATGTAAGTCATATGTCTATAAATAAAATAAACAGTGATTGAGGTACTGAACCTACCCCAAATAGTAAAATTATGCCCCTTTCTAGTAGTATTTTTGCTGTGTTTAGTGGGCTTTTATGTGTGAAATTATTGTAAAACTCTCAAATTGAAAACAAAACAAAAACTGAAACTCTCAAATTGAATGTAAAACAAAAAACTGTGTTATCATATGTTATTAGTATTGGGATTTATATGACTGTCATGTGTTAGTGCTGATGTTGAATAATTAGTCACACTACTTTTTTCATTGTTTTCACTGATTTTATATGGTGTAATTTGTTTTTGTATACTTGAAAAGTGGTTTTTTTTTGTAAAACCACTGTTCATTGTATGCCTGTCCATCCCCTTATGGCCAACATACTACATTATTGTTATATACAGCATCATAACTTGGGGTATAAGGAAAGAGAAGCCATAAAATCTAAGTCATATGTCAACAAATAAATAAACAGGGATTGAGGTACTGAACCTACCCAAAATAGTAGAATCATGCCCCTTTCAGCAGAATTGGGGTACCCCCATAACATACAGATTGTTACACATAGGGACATTTACTGACAATATGAATCCCAGGTGTTCATATTGTTGTTGAGCAAATACCTAAAGGTACTTTTGCTGTGTTAAGTGGGCTTTTATGTGGTGAATTGTTGTAAAACTCTCAAATTGAAACAAAACAAAAACTGTTTTATCATATGTTATTAGTGTGAACCATCATCATTACCCACAAAATCAAATCAAAATGACGTGAAATTGTAGACAAGGGTATGAGGAAGTAAACCACAAAAAAAATCTAACAAATAACTCAACAAATGGAGGAGTAAGATAAGATAATGTTGCTTATAGCCCAGCCGACCGCAAAGGGCCACATCAGGGCTGTCACCACGTTAAAATCAACTCACCAGTCATTAAAAAAAAAAAAAAAAAAAACAACAAAAAAAAAACTTTCACACATCTTTTTAAATGATATCTTCTAGAAACCCACCAGAAACTTTTGTTAAAATCTTTCTTCCGTAAAATCTTAAATCAGATGAAAAATGTTATCTCTCTCAAACCATGTTTCTCGTAGAAAAGGAAGTCTCGCGAGAACGTGACTTCCTTCTTCCTGTAGCCATTTACTTCCGTTTGCAAAAAAACGCGAGTCGATACGTGCCGTGGTTCTCGAGTTATGAATTTTTAAAGTTTTTGTGGTCGAAATGCTGTTTTTTTCACCATGGCTAACCTTGATTTCTGCCGCCATTCTATAATGAGATTTAGTGATGAAGATACTGTGATTTGTGTAGGATTTACGCATAAGACTTAGTGAAAGTGCTGGGCGATGAAGCTTAGAGTGACCTAGATTTCGACTGGGATGAGATTCGAGATATGATGAACAACGATTCAGAAGAAAGTTCTGAAGAAGAAGATTTTTTTTCCCCCCCGAGTAAATGGCTCATGTAACATTCTTCAAACTTATGATATAGCAATATATATATTTTTGTAGGAATTAAAAAAAATATTTTCATTATTCCAGTCCTCCTGCCAGAGATCTCCGACATAATCATTAATTTGGGGTTTCAAATCTGAGCAGGGGATAGGTGTGTTTGACAGTTTTCTCTCTTGTGCATTCTTGGTCAAACGATCCACCATTTCGTTCCCTCCGATGCCAACATGACCAGGAACCCAAGCCAGAATAATGTTGTAACCCTCTGCTTTCAACTTGGTAAAAAGTTTTAAAAAGTGTAAAAGTTCAGGGTGCTGAAAGTTGCGGCCAGATATGGCCTCCAAAGCCAACAGTGAATCCGACAAAACCAGAAAGTCCCGCTTCGTAGATTGTGAGATTATCCTTAGTGCCAGAACCAGAGCTGTAACTTCAGCAGAGTAAGCAGAAGCATCTGAAGGAATATGTTCTAACAGTATTTGAGAAGGAGCACCAAGGCAGTAGGCTGCACAGGCCACTCCACCTTCACCGTTTCTGCGGGATCCAGACTTTGTAGAACTTCCTCTGTGAGTTCCCCATGGACAGTTCCCGCAAAAAGATCCCAGTTCGCGTTGTTAAAATTTAGATGTTCTGGAACAGTGCAGCTTTCAGTCATTTTGGATTTTAGAACAATTGGAAAATGGTCACTCCCATGCAGATCGTCAAGTGCCGACCACTCATAGTCCAGGACCAGCGAGGGGTCGCACACTGACAGATCCAAACATGAGAGAGCACCAGTAGCAGAGTGGAGGAAGGTTGGAGATCCATCATTAAGACAACACAGGTCAAGCTCTGAGAAGATGTTTTCCAGAAGGAGACCTCTGGACGAAGTATCAACGCTACCCCAAAGAGGATTGCACCCGTTGAAATCGCCCTGCAACCTGCAGAAAATGAAAAACAATTTCTTCGTCCATTTCATCGACTTCCGGGTCCGGGTGCAGTCATGTGGGTGAAGCAGCTGGTCTTGTTTGTCGACCCCACCCATATTCCTGTTGCACTGGGGATGAAACGGACACATGTGTGATTCCCCGTTGTCCCCGGTCTGGAATTGGTGTGTCAGAGGACAGCAGGTGCACCACTTTTGTGCCATACTTTGTGGTGATGATCTTGTTGTCACCACAAAGAGCAGCTGATGATCCGAGGCCCAGCTTCACACCACCACGTAGCTCCTCTGGAATACCCTGGTTTTCCTGGACGGTGCCGCAGGCCAAGGTGTTCCTTTCCAGGAGGTAGAGGTACAGCCTCAGACTACTGTACCAGTTGTCCGTGTAGACATAGTAGCCCTTTTCCAGGAGAGGGGCTACCAGGTACAGCACCATCTTCTTGCTGGTCGAGAGAGTTGGGTGTCTGCATTCACAGACTCCAGGACAGGCTGCACCTCACTGATGGGGTCCCCCCTTTCCAGCATACACCTTGAAGCGGTAGCAGTAGCCACCACTTCCCTTGACACCGCCATCAGACTCACAGCACAGGTAGATTTTGATTCCAGACCGGGCACGTTTCAAGGGTATGTATTGACGAAATATCAGTCTACCCTTCCAAAGAAGTAGACTTTTGTCAACACACACCGCTTGCCGGGGCTCGTACACTTCCTGAAACTTCTAATGCAGATGATCCAGAATGGGTTGAATCTTGTAGAGCCAGTCGTACCCTGGATCACCTTGCACTGGCATGACTGGATTTTCATTGAAATGCAGAAACTGAAGAAGAATCTGAAATACAGAATAAAGTTTCAAGATAAGTAAGCAGACCCACAACTGGGCACGCACACACACACACACACACACACACACACACACACACACACACACACACACACACACACACATGTACACATTTACACAGACACACACTAACAGTATCACACACACATGAATATAAAAACACCACACTGTTTTCAAAAAAAGTGCTCTTGTGTTTTACAAAATGAACAACTAGTATGGAAAACTTGCACACAGAAATAAATAATGCTTATAAAGTGCACGTGCATGCGCGCACACACACACACACACACACACACACACACAGCACACACGCACGCACACGCACATATATGTGCATTTACACAAACACACACTAACAGTATCATGCACACATATATGAATATAAAACACCACACTGGTACAAAAAAAGTGAATTGTGTTTTGCAAAATGGATAAACTTGTATGGAAAACTTGCACACAGAAATAAATAACGCACATGTGTGCGCGCGCACACACACACACACACACACAGTCCCACCTATCCATACAGTTATTGTTTACCATATAAGTAGGAAACAGGGCAAAGAAGAGAAATATGGAAAATGAATAGTGGAGGGAAAAAGAACCAATTAGTAAAATAGAGCTACTTGCCTGGAACCGGTTTCTGGTCATGATGGAACTGAAGGCTTGAAATTTGTACAGCACCTTCTTGGACTAGTACAGTTCAATGGAAGGCAGGCGCACAATGCCCATCAGTAAAATCATGCCCAGAAACCCTCATTTCTGCACCATCCACTTTCGCCCACTTGCTGGCCCTTGAAAACGCTGTAAGATTTGGGTGCGCATCCAGAAACTGGTCAGCATACAGGTTTGTCTGAACAACCAGATGGTTTACAAGGTCAGCAAAAAATAATTCTAAATAGTCTACAGGCTGAAAATCAGCACAGTTGACTTTCAACCCAGGATTTCCTGTGAAAACATCTGGGTTGGGTTGGGTCAGCATCTTTCCATTCTCTGATCAGCTGTTGCTGACCACGCCCCATGCCATCTGGGTTGGGTTGGGTCAGCATCTTTCCATTCTCTGATCAGCTGTTGCTGACCACGCCCCATGCCATGCCCTTGGCCACTTCCACGGGACACTCACCATCGTCCTGAGTCCTCACCATGTCCATGACCCCGTCGCTTCCTGACAGGAGGGGGTGCAGTACTCATTGATGGCACAGGATCTGCCATTTCTGCTTCGTCACCCTCGCTAGCGTTGCTTTCCTCACTGCTATCATGCGAAGCGAACAAAGGATTGATGTCATCACCAGCACCTATCTCTGATAAAAGTGGATGGGTGCTGATTCTCATCCATCTCCTCCTCATCACTAATATCAGGATCCGATCCTTCAAGGTCTTCTACGCCACGGTCTTCATCATTGAGAATTTCATCTAACACATCAAGCGCAGTATGTCGCTTGAAAACGGGACGAGATGACGATGTGCTAGGTTGCGCTGCCATCTTGAATATGCTAATCAGTTCTAACCATTCAGCTCGCAATTTGCATAGCCTGTGGTCGCTGACTGGTCATGTGAATGGAAAGGGCCTGTACCTTGGCATCAGTAGAAGAGTTAGAAACATTTCACATGGTCGTCTCCCATTTAGATTTATCCACTTTCTGTGATGAAGTTACTACGAGGCGTAGTCGTATATGGGCGTAGTGATTTTTAGTTTTCACCACGAACGGTAGTCGTACCAGGCATGGAACGGAAGAGAGAAACGTACGTGAAGCGTTTGGGTGGCAAAGCCAGGGTTCGGAAGATTTCGTTCATCCATTCTCTCCAACTCATAGGTCGGCGTTTTTTCTAGCGTACTGAAGCCGTGTCTCTCTTCCACGATCTCTCTCAATTCTTGTTCTCTTCCTTTCCTCAACTCAGCTGTGGTTCTGTTGAGGTGGGAGCAAGCCCATGCACACCCCCTCACATTCTCACAGTGATCGACTCGGCTGCGGTTCTGTTGATCCGGTGCGGGGTTCCTCTCAACTCCGCTGTTGTGTTTTTTAAGCGACGGCAAGCCTGTCCTCACCCCACTCACATTCTCATGGTGATCGACTCAGCTGCAGTTCTGTCGATCTTGTACCTGCATCCTCACCCCCTTTACATTCTCATGATGATCGACTTGGCTGCGGTTCTGTTGATCCCGTTCCTGCATCCTGTGTACAACTCAACCGAGATTTTGCTGCACGCATCTTGGTTGCCGTGGCCAAGTCACGGATGCAGGTTTCCCAGTCTTCGGGGGATAAAGGGTCAGGCAAGGCACAGTCTGAAGACTTGGCCCCTTCTTCACCCTCTTTCCTCTTGCTCAGGCCCGCTCTTAGCAGCATGGCTGTCAGCTGAACCAAGGAGGCAACACACCCTTTAGGGGTCATCTGACACTTGGTCAGCCGTGGTTGCCTCCTTTCCTCACCCTTGCCTGGCTTCACCCAGGCTCCTACCTCTGTCTCCTATGGGGGACAGAGTGCAAGGTTTCCTTGGCACATGCCAGGCAACCTGCAGGCGGCTGGACTCTCAGGGTACTTCTATGCCGGATTGGGTCAGCAGGCACAGCTCCAGCCCCCCTCAGGCCAGTAGACACAGCCTCAGCCCCACTCTGCAGTAGGGCAGGCACAGCTTTAGCCCCCCTCGGGCCAGCAGGCACAGCCTCAGTCCCCCTCTCTGCAGTAGGGCAGGCACAGCTTCAGCCCCCCGCAGGCCAGCAGGCACAGCCTCAGCCCCCCTCTGCAGTAGGGCAGGCACAGCTTCAGCCCCCCACGGGCCAGCAGGCAGAGATTCAGCCCCCCTCTGCAGTAGGGCAGGCACAGCTTTAGCTCCCCTCGGGCCAGCAGGCACAGAATCGGCCCTCCCCCCCTCCCCCTTTGCGGTAGCACAGAACAATCAGCCCGGGGCACCATGGGCTCCTCACATGGCTCTCTGCGATGGGACTTCCACAGTCCCCGGTTTCCCTGGTGGCCATGTTTTATGCCCAGCCCGCCAGCAGCAAAGACCTCTCCTTCACCTCGCCAGCGTACAGCGGCGACTCCAACTTTGTGTCAACAGGATTCAACAGTGGGCCGAGGACAACGGGTTTACCTTTTCACGTACAAAAACCCAGTCAATCCATTTTCACAATTTTCGTCAATTTTTTGCTGATCCTGAATTCTTCTGGATAAGACCACCATTCCAGCTGTTTAAGAAGCGAATTTCTGGGGGTTATTTTTGATCAAAAACTCAACTTTCTCAGCCATATTAAAAACCTCAAAACTTCTTGCCAGAAAGCTCTGAATATTCTGCGGGTCGTAGCACACACTGACTGGGGCGCTGATAAGAAAACTTTGCTGCACCTCTACAGAGCCCTGGTCCGTTCCAAACTGGACTATGGTTGTGCTGTGTATGGCTCTGCAAGACCGTCCTCCCTCAAACTCTTAGACCCTATCCACCATCAAAGGCTTCGTCTATGTCTTGGAGCATTCCGCACCACCCCTGTGTACAGCCTGTACGCAGAGGCAGGTGAACCCTCACTGTCCAACCGCAGGTTGAAACTATCTTTGAACTACTATATCAGACTGTTCTCTGAAGCGGAAAACCCTGCCTATGACTGTGTCTTTGACCCTCAGTTCCAAAACAAATTCGAAAACAACCCTACCTGTATTCCGTCGTTTGGCCTTCGTATGCAGCCTCACGCACGGAATGCAGTCTAGACCTAGGAGTTGTGTCTGATTTTTCCAAGTTTCCAGATGAGCCTCCGTGGACCTTTTTCACACCAGACATTCGTTTTGATCTTGCAGCTTTTTGCAAAGAGTCCACCACCAGCTCTCTGGCATACAAGGCGTTGTATGCTGAGCTGAGTTCAAAACTCCCATCCTATCAGAAAATTTTCACTGACGGTTCCAAGTCTGAAGATGGAGTGGCCTGTGCAGCCTACTGCCCTGGTGCTCCTTCTCAAATACTGTTAGAACATATTCCTTCAGACGCTTCTGCCTACTCTGCAGAACTTACAGCTCTGGTTCTGGCACTAAGAATAATCTCACAGTCTCCAAAGAGGGACTTTCTGGTTTTGTCGGATTCGCTGTCGGCTTTGGAGGCCATATCTGGCCGCAACCTTCAGCACCCCGAACTTTTACACTTTTTTGAACTTTTTACCAAGTTGACAGCGGAGGGTTACAAACATTCTTCTGGCTTGGGTTCCCGGTCATGTTGGCATCGGAGGGAACGAAATGGTGGATCGTTTGGCCAAGAATGCCACAAGGGAGAAACTGTCAAACACACCTATCCCCTGCTCGGATCTGAAACCCAAAATAACGATTATGTAAAAGACCTCTGGCAGGAGGATTGGAATACACAGACGGATAACAAACTCTTTCAGATCCGTCCAAACCTAAAGGAGTTTCCTCCCATCTCTTCGTCTGGTGGTCGTAAAGAAGAAACAGTTCTGTGCCGGCTGCACACCGGCCATTCGTATTGTACCCATTCCTACCTTTTAAAGAGTGAAGAAGTTCCTTGGTGCATTCCGTGTCATGTGCCACTCACAATGAAACATATTCTTTTAGAGTGTTGGGATTTGCACGATGTGAGACACAAAAATTTTACAGCAGATTCCATGAAAACCTTGTTCAGAGATGTTCCGCCTGACGCGATCTTTGAGTTCTTGAAAGAGGTTAACATTTTTCATCGGATCTGAAATTTTACAGTGGAAAGATTTTTAACAAAGTTTTGGATGAGATTTTAGACGATGTCTTTTAAAGAACTGTGTGGATGAATGACCTGTGAGTTGATTTTAACGTGGTGACAGCCCTGATATGGCCCTTTGCGGTCGGCTGGGCTATAAGCAACATTATCTTATCTTATCAGTCTTATCGGAGGAAAAAAGCAAAGGCGAGGTTTGTTTGTAAAGGAAGTAGACGAGTATCTTGGAGAAATTCTGCTCTTCGCTTACATCAAACATTTCCAAGGAAAAAATCTGGAGAGTTGTTAAAAAAATTAAGGGCAAGAACAGCTGCCCTTCAATCCACCATTTAAAACTTGATGATACACTCATCACTGACAACACAAGCTGTGGCTAACTTGCTAGCTTCCACCATAGAAACCAACTCCTCCTCTAGTCAAAAATCTCTGCCGCCCTTTTTAAAGATCAAAACGCAAGCAGAAAAAAAGAAGCTCGACTTTACCTCACCCAATCAAGAAGACTACAACTTGCCCTTTAATCTAAATGAACTGAAGTCTGCCTTGCAGGCGTGTCACGATTCCGCTCCTGGTCTTGATGAAATACATTATCAACTCTTAAAACACCTTCCTGACTCAGGTCTTAACATTCTGCTTCAAATTTATAACCATATCTGGACGTCTGGGTCTTTCCCAGCTTCATGGAAAAGGGCCGTAATTGTTCCCATTCCTAAGTCAGGGAAGGATCATTCAAACCCAACCAACTATCGTCCAATAGCCTTAATGAGCTGTGTTTGTAAGGTGATGGAAAAAATGGTAAATGGTAGGTTCATGTGGAAATTGGAAACTGATGGGCTTTTAGCCATGGAACAGTGTGGTTTTAGAAAGCATCACTCTACCATGGACCATTTAATCAGATTGGAAACCACCATTCAAAACTCATTTTTAGAGAAAAAGCATGTTGTTGCCCATTTTTTTCGACATAGAGAAGGCCTATGACACGACGTGGAAGTATGGAATCCTGTCAGACCTCCATCGGATGGGTTTCCGTGGCATCTCTCCCAGTGTTCATACAGCAGCAGTTTTTGGCAGACAGATCCTTCCAGGTCCGTGTGGGGACAACATTATCAGAAATTCATAAGCAGGAAATGGGTGTTCCACAAGGCAGTATCCTTTCTCCAGCCCTGTTTAGTATAAAAATAAACGAAATTGTCAATTTTGTCAACCAAGGTTCAGATTGCTCTCTTTTTGTTGATGATTTCGCCCTTTATGCATCTGGGAAAATCATTCGCTGGGGTACAGTGCCAACTCCAGTTGTGTGTTTATAAAATCCAACAGTGGGCAGTCGAAAATGGGTTCAAGTTTTCATCCGTTAAAACAGAGTGCATCCACTTTCACAATTTCAGACAACTTTTTCCACCACCAGAAAGAGAGATAAGGCTCAGATTCCTGCTGTCACAGAAGCCAAATTTTTGGGTGTTACCTTTGACCAAAAGTTTAATTTTTGAAGCCCATATTCAGAAGTTGAAAACATCGTGCCTCAAAGCCATGAATATCCTCCGTGTAGTGGCTCATACGGATTGGGGTGCAGACAAACGCACACTTCTCCATCTCTTTACAGGGCGTTAGTTCGATCCAAGTTGGACTACGGCAGCATCATTTACGGCGCCGCTAGAACCTCGTATCTAAAAGTCCTAGACCCAGTTCACCATCAGGGTCTTCGTCTCTGTCTTGGAGCATTCCGCACCACCCCTGTGTACAGCCTGTACGCAGAGGCAGGTGAGCCCTCACTGTCCAACCCGCAGGCTGAAACTGTCTCTTAACTATTATATCAGACTGCTCTCGGAACCAGAGAAACCTGCCTATGACTGTGTCTTTGACCCTCAGTTCCAAAGCAAATTTGAAAACAACCTAACTGTATTCCACCGTTTGGTCTTCGTATGCAGCCTCACGCACGGAATGCAGGTCTAGACCTAGGAGTTGTGTCCGATTTTTCCAAGTTTCCAGATCAACCTCCGTGGACCTTTTTCACACCAGAGGTTCGTTTTGATCTTGCAGTTTTTTCGCAACGAGTCCACCAGCTCTCTGGCATGCAAGGCGTTGTATGCTGACCTTTGTTCAGAATTCCCATCCTATCAGAAAATTTTCACTGACGGTTCCAAGTCTGAAGATGGAGTGGCCTGTGCAGCCTATTGCCCTGGTGCTCCTTCTCAAATACGGTTGGAACATATTCATTTGGACGCTTCTGCTTACTCTGCTGAACTTACAGCTCTGGTTCTGGCACACTGAGGATAATCTCACAGTCTACGAAGAGGGACTTTCTGGTTCTGTCGGATTCACTGTCAGCTTTGGAGGCCATAGCAGGCCGAAACCTTCAGCATCCCGAACTCTTACACTTTTTTGAACTTTTGACCAAGTTGAAAGTGGAGGGTTACAATATTATTCTGGCTTGGGTTCCCGGTCATGTTGGCATCGGAGGAATGAAATGGTTGATCGTTTGGCCAAGAATGCCACAAGAGAGAATCTGTCAACACACCTATAACGTGGTGACAGCCCTGATATGGCCCTTTGCGGTCAGCTGGGCTATAAGCAACATTATCTTATCTTATCTTATCTAAACACACCTATCCCCTGCTCCGATCTGAAACCCAAAATTAACGATTATGTCAGAGACCTCTGGCAGGAGGATTGGAATACACAGACGGATAACAAACTCTTTCAGATCCGTCCAAACCTAAAGGAGTTCCTCCCACCTTCGTCTGGTGGTCGTAAAGAAGAAACAGTTCTGTGCCGGCTGCACACTGGCCATTCATATTTTACCCATTCGTACCTTTTAAAGGTGAAGAAGCTCCATGGTGCATTCCATGTCATGTTCCACTCACAATGAAACATATTCTTTTGGAGTGTTGGGACTTGCACGATGTGAGACACAAACATTTTACAGCAGAGATTCCATGAAAATCTTGTTCAGAGATGTTCCGCCTGACACGATCTTTGAGTTCTTGAAAGAGATTAACATTTTTCATCGGATCTGAGATTTTACAGTGGAAAGATTTTTAACAAACTTTTGGATGTGTTTTGGGACGTATTTTAAAGAATTGTGTGAATGACTGCCTTGTGGGTTGTTTTTAACGTGGTGACGGCCCTGGTGTGGCCCTTTGCGGTCGGCTGGGCTGTTGTCTTATCTTATTTCAACGTGTTGGTTTTTTATCCTAGGATAGGTTCTTTTAATCTGTTTTTAATGGGTTGGGAGAGGTTTTGCTTTTAATCTTTTAGTCCTGAGAGATAACCTCTGCTGTTGACGGGACTATAATTTTAATTTTAATCTTTTTAATCAACAACTTCTGTGGTGTGAGGATCAGTCAATCAGGATCTCAGCCAAATACGTTCCAGGGAAGATAAACATTCTCGCCGACTCCCTCAGCAGGTCACACATGATCCTTCTCTCGGTATGGACGCTGGTCCATTTGGTCTTGGAACAAGTAGACCTGTCTGTCACCAGGTTCAGCAGCTGCCTTCATCTATATGTATACCCAGTTCCGGATCTGGAGGCTGGATGCTCTATCCATTCTGTGGTCGGGCCTGGTAGGCTATGCCTTCCCTCCATTTTCCATCCTGGGGAAAGTTCTAAGGAAAGCGAGGGAAGGCTTGGCCACTCTGATCCTCATAGCCCCCCCCCGCTGGTAAGCCCAAGTGTGGTTTCTGGATCTGCTGCACCTGTCCCACGAGCCCAGTAAAGTTCACCCTGACAACAAGGTCCTTGCTCCAGCCACGGTTGGGCATTCTGCACAGCAATCCAGACGTGCTAAACCTTCAGGCCTGGCTACTGTGCAGGACGTGCTGTCTACACAAGGCTCTTCCCCCACAGTAATTGGCCTTGTGGAGCAAGCTCACAGGTTGGACTCAGGGGGTACACAGTGTCCACTGGAACAGCTGGCTTTCTTGGTGCTTCTCCCATGGGGTGTTGCCACACACCCCTTCTCGCTTTGAGTTAGTTAACTACCTCGCTTTTCTTTCACCTGAGATAATATTTGCAGCCTCCTCTGTGAGGGTTCATATGGCTGCTATATGCACCACCATCTGCCAGTTAGGCAGCCCTTCCTTGCGGACGACCCACCCCTGCGGGATCTCATCAGGGGAGCCACACTAAAAGAGGCCTGAAGCCCCCACATACCCCGGCGTGGGACCTCTTTCTAGTCCTATCCTTCGTAAGGCTCCCTTTCTATGAGCCCATCAGGGAGTGTTCTCTGAAGTTCCTCTCCTTCAAGACCGCCTTTCTGGTGTCTCTGGCTGCGGGGAGGTGCTGCTGCACTGAAGTCCATGCTCTTAGTGGCCTTCCTGGAGATGCAGCCTTTGAACCAGATGGCTCGATGTCTCTTCACATTCCCCAAATTCTTAGCCAAAGACCAGTCGCTGGGTTCTCCTTCTCCTGCTATCTCCATTCATCCTCTGACCTCTATCTTGCCCTAGACGATGAAGACCGCAGTCTCTGTCCTGTGCGTGCCCTGTGGGTGTATAGAAAATGGACAAAATCTTCTCACTCGAAGCAGCGCTACCTGTTTCTCCTTTACAATGAAAGTTATAAGGAGGACATTGGACGCTCATCAATCTCTCGATGGCTCTGAGAAGTGATCAAAGCTGCTTACGCAAGCCTGATGCAGATTTGGCTGTCTTTTCACCAAGGCCCCATGAAATTAGAGCATGGGCCTCGTCGCTGGCAGTCGCCCACAGTGCCAGCATTCAAAGTGTCCTGGACACCGCATATTGGTGTTCCCCGGGCACTTTCATCCAGTTCTACCTGCGCGACATATCCGGCCTGTTCGAGGATGTTTCAGAGAGTAGTGCCTCAGCTGTGGTGGTTCAGCATCACATCTCCGCCACATGCCCTGGCTCTTCCCACTCCTCCAGATGTTAACCAGGTGAGCCCTCCTGGTAGTGCTACTCTGCATTAGTGAGCCACAGTATAGTTTGTGTAATTAATACGAAATTTTCATTCTAAAATTATGTTTAATCTAACATACTTACCATGGCTCATGCAGAGTGCTTCCCATCCTCCGCGCCTTCCTGGTTCCCTCTATTAGTTACCGCAAAAAGAGGAATGATCTAAGCATGCGCAAGGCACGAGGCCCCTTCTGGGTTCATGTCCTTACAGACTTTGTGTACGAGGCAGGGACTGCAAACTGCTGTCGCTTATTGCATTAGTGAGCCACGTAAATATGGTGTTGTTCAGAGGCAGTGCACCCACACCGCTCATTCATTCCGACACCCCCGTCCACAGCCACAGCCCGGTCAGGCCCGCCCGCAGCCCCGGCACCGACAATCCACAGGGCGGAGTCAATGTCAAGTCGTCAAGAGGCAACCCACCGGAGGAGACACACTGCACTGCTGCCGAGTCACTTCGGTGGTGTTCAGTGGCGCCTGTTCTGATCTAACATATGCAGGACACCACCTACTAAGCCCCCTACTGACGACCATAATTGCTTAGTCGCGGAGCCGTCGTGAGTGAGTTCTCCCCCTCCGGAGGGCGCCACCCACGTCCGTCCAACGACAGCCCCCCATGAACTCGCCGATACCGGTGACCCCGACGGAACCAAACCAAGGCCACAGACGTGGAGAGGACATCGAAACTGAGGTCACCATGAGAGCAGGGCATGAAGGGCCACAGAACTTTGGGATATTTTTTTTTTTAATGCTGATCGATGAGAATGAGGATGATTAAGATGATGCTACGGATTTCCATTTCGGTCTGAGACTACATGACAGGGCTGTACTCTACGCTTCCTTTCATAATATATCCCGCGCGTCAACCAGGCCCGAGAGATACAGACACCTGCAGTGCTTGTCAGGAATTTGAGCAACACTCTCAGAAACGCATCCATTAAGTGGATGAAACTCGACTGTGTGGTCCCAGTCTTCCAACTGAGTCCGCAGCAAACTCAACTCTGGGTAGGAGCCGGTCGGGGCAGAAAAAACCCACATGCCTCTGATGGGATTCGAACCCACGACCTCCCAGCCGGGAGTCCGCGACAAAGGGTGGTCCAGTGCAGTTTAGTGACATGTTCTCTGCTTTAAACCACAGGTGTTTGACATGGCACTCACACCTCTACGAGTGCAGTTTGTCACCGAGGATCCAGAACCAGAAAAATTCCTCAAAATCAGCCGCCTTTTCAGGTATTGTTATTTATCTTCTGGTAAGGAATGCTGATCAGGATATACAATGAAAGAGAAAAGGTGTGAGGGAGGCATAGCTTTTTGGGATGGAGTGGTAGAGGTATAGAGTGTGAATATGTTGCTGTCTTTCTCTGAAAAGAATATTTCATGTTTTAGTACTCATTTGCTACATTTCTGAAGTTGAGATGACAAACAAATCTTTTTTTGCACAGATGTCAGGCAATCATATGCACACAGACATGCATGCCTATGGACATGCATGCAATCTGTTACCATGAAATCTAGAAAATGGTGATTTGCTAATAAAAATAAATTTAACCCTGTCACTGCCAGACATTCTGTTTTACATAAATCCCCGTCGCCAGCCATTAAAAAAAAAAAAACCTCCTATTTCATACCAGCATACATGAAATGCGGATATCTCTGGAACTAATCAACCAATTCTCGTGCTATATTTTTGTGAAATGGAGGAGATACGCTGTATTTTTTTATGATAGTAATGGTTAGTCAACAACAATTTAAGATTTTTAGTAATTTCAAGTGCAGAAAAATGCAGAATAAAAAAATGAATGTAATCTTTCTTCTCAATGTAAAAAAGAAGAAAGCATGCCAACAAACTGAACAAAAGGAGGAAAAAATGCACCACTGACAAATGAAGACCAGAAAATATGGTATACCCAGTAGAAAAATGGAAGAAATGGCCATAAATCCAACTACTCCAGTAGCAGGGAGTACACACACACACACACACACACACACACACACACACACACACACACACACACATATGCACATTCTTATGCCTAACTGGTACACATGAAAAAAAGAAACAGGAAACACACACACACACACACACATACACGCACACACATGCACACACATGAAAGAAAGAAAAAGGAACACACACACACACAC
This sequence comes from Conus betulinus, assembly GCA_016801955.1. Lineage (NCBI taxonomy): Eukaryota > Metazoa > Mollusca > Gastropoda > Neogastropoda > Conidae > Conus > Conus betulinus. The sequence continues at coordinate 174,194 of JADBJO010000454.1, forward strand.
ACACACACACACACATCCCTCTCACTCTCACTGTTGAAAGCAATATATCTGTATGAAAACAGTCATTTATGTGCCAGTTGGTTTCTTAACCTGGGGAGCCATTCAAGCTGATCATAATTCCCACTCAGATATATCTCTGCTGCTCACCTCTGACACGTGTCAGTCGGCCATGCCCCCTTCAGCCTTGACCTGCAAGCCAGCTGTGTTTGAAGTTCATTGCCTTGTACTAGTCTCAGCTATTCATCTTGCTGGCCCCCTTACATACACTTCCAGCTGTCAGTCACTGCTGGTTGGCTCAACGCCAAAACACTGGGCACATGCACTGAGCCTGCATCTCTCTGGTCTGATCTCTCGTCTTCTGTTCTCTCCCCACTACTTGGCATGCGTCCAACGCCTCACTTTGCAGTGATTCAGTCAAGTTCTCGCTATCCCATAATGTTTCCTGGTCACTATCTGGGTCTCTTCTTTATCTGAATCAGGATCCCTCCGGGGGTTGCAACCTTGCCGTGGTCGGAGGGCTTGCGTGATCCTGTGATCCCTTAGGCTTTGCTGGCGGGGGCATCAATATTTGAAGATAGGCTAGTTTTTTTTTTTTTTTTCAAATGCTTCTAGGCCTGAAAAGTCGAAGATGCTGTCTGGCCTAAGCGCAACGTGGTAAGGAGTTGATGTCCCTGGTAGGGCTTCCCATGTCAGACAGGCTAAGGGTGAGGACCCTGACTAATAGTAACCCGCCTTTCTCCTTTTCTTGTTTTCTGCCTTTCTTATTTGGGTCTTTTCTATCTTCGTCTCCCCTTCAAGTCTTCTTTCCAACACTCCTCTTTTCTCTGTGGTCTTCTTGAGGCCACCGTGTTTGCCGTGCGGTGCGTCCTGTGATGGGGGAGAATAGGATCCTGGAGGTTGAGACCGCTGATGTGACTGCGGTGCATCAAGTCAACACACACCTCTTTGGCCTGGACTTCCCCTAGACAGGTGGTCGAAGTGGCCCACTTCGATCAAGCGGCTGGTCGCGTGCATGCCCTAGCTCAGGCTAGAAGGCGGCGGCTCGGGTCAAACAGGTTTGGGAGCTTCTGTGGCAGGGATGCTTTCAGGCCTGTGTATATCTCCTTTGAAGTCCTGGTGCCCAGATATACTGGAATTCCGTATAAAATGGGCATCCCCCTTGTTGGGACTCGATGGCGGATGGGAATCAAAAGAGATGAATTCTAATGAATACACCATGGCACCAAAAACAAAAAAAAAGACACAGGCAGGATTCAGAAACAGAGACGGACACGGATTCGGAACATGAGACGAGAGTCCTTTCAGGCTTCTGGCCCAGCTGGCTGATTGTGGAGGGAGCAGATGAAGATAGACCTCTGTCAGGCCTGAGTCCTTTTGCGATTGCGAAGGGAATCAATCAATGCCTCAGCGGGAAGCCAAAGAGCGTCAAGAGACTGAGGAATGGGTCACTTCTGATTGAGTGTGCTCATCCAAGCTGCACTCCGAGATGCTGTTAAAATCAACAACGTTAGTGGATCGACCGATCAAAGTGTCTCCACACAAAATCTCTGAACTCTTCGAAAGGAGTAATCCGGTGCAGAGATCTGAGAGGAGTGTCGGAGGCTGAAATCAAGTCAGAGCTGGCATCTCAAGGAGTGACCCACGTTCATCGTGTGCTTGTGCGTAAAGGGCAATGACAGGATTCCAACTGACACCTTTTCTTGACCTTCTGCTCTACTTCTCTCCCGGAGTCGATTACGGTGGGCTACCTGAGAGTTTCAGTGTCACTGTACATCCCATCACCTCTGCGCTGTTTCAAGTGCCAGAGGTACGGCCATGTGAGGGATAGATGTACGGAGAAGAGGTGTGTGGTACCTGCTGCCAGCCAGTCCACCAGGGTGTGTGTGACAGTCCACCACTCTGTGCCAACTGTGGAGGCAAGCACCCATCATCATCGAAGACCTGTCCAAACTGGTTAAAGGAAAAGGAAATTCAGAGAATAAAGACTGAACAGCGAATCCCGTTTTTTTGAGGCGAAAAAGATTGCTATGAAAAGTCAACCAACTGCTGGGCTCTCGTTTGCAGCTGCAGTAAAGAAGCCAACAACAGTCAGCATCGGAGTGCAGACGGTGGAGTCCTCGTTTGCCGAGAGAGAGCCAGAAACCAAGTCTGTAGCCTCAGGCAGAACCACTGCATGCGATGAACCCCAGCAGTCGTCGCCTTCAGATACGAGTCAGTCAGTCTTCAAAGCCTACTCCCGCCCCCAGACCACCAGGGGGCAAAAGACCTACAGGCACTTCAGAGCGGCAGAGAGTGGAAGTCGTTGAAGTACAAGACAAGACCCACCCCCCCAAAAATCCTCCAAAGGGCACCCTACAGCTGTCAACAAGGGAGCTGGCGGTTCTGGAGGAAAGACCAAGTCGCCACCTAAAAAAGAAAACGCCGAACAAAATTGTATCAGATCGAGAGAAAAAAGCGGAGAGAAATTTCAACAGATTTGCAGTTCTCTCGGATCCAGATGATGTTGATATAGAATAAAGGAAGAATTACGAGATTTATTTTCTTTCACCATATTTCATTTATGATGGACTCATCCACAATGGATTCAATCATACATTGGAATATCAGGGGACTGTCTTCCAATTATGAAGAATTGCAGCTGTTGTGCCGTGAGGCCAGGGCCGATGCTAATTGCCCTCCAAGAAACTCTTCTCAAGTCTGACAAAAAATTTTCACTTTCTGGCTACAGTTTTTTAAATCTACCTGCACAGTCTGTTGAACATGGTGCTTCTGGTGGAGTTGCCTTGTTCATTCACAACTCTGTTCTGTACAGCCCAGTTGCTCTGCAGACTCCGCTTTCAGGCAGTGGCAGCTCGGGGTTACTCTCCACAAAACAGTTACTGTCTGTAGTTTGTACTTATCTCCAAACATCTGCGTCACCAAACAGGACCTCATTTCACTCTTGGAGGCAGCTTCCTCGACCCTTCCTGCTGTTGGGTGATCTGAACGGCCACTCTCCTCTATGGGGAAGTGAGAGATCTTCACCACGGGGTCTGCTTTTAGAGGAAGTTTTTCGGAGCTTGATCTGTGTGTCTTGAACAGGAAATCACCAACTTACTTTCACTCCGCTAATGGCACCACATCTTGTCTGGATCTTTCTGTCTGTGATCCATCTTTGTTTTTGGATTTTGTTTGGGAGGTTGATGAGGACCTGCATGGTAGTGACCACTTTCCTGTGTTGCTTCGGTGTACAAATGCAGAGAGCGAGTCTTTGCCAGAACGCCTCAATTTCAACAAAGCAGATTGGGACCTCTCTTTGCCACTAAGTTTTCTTATGGATCTGGAAGAGGACAAGATCCTGCATAGTGACGATCCGGCAGGAAGTCTTTCAGATTTCATACTGAATTGCGCAAAGTCAACCATCCAGACATCTTCCAAGAAGCCCGTAATGCCAAAAGTTCCTTGGTTCAATTCTGAGTGCAAAGAAATTAACAAAAACCCGTAAAAAAAGAGCTCAACGTAGGGTTTTCTTGTAGACCCTCGATGCCCAACGTCCGAGCGCATCAGAAACTGAGGGCCAAATCGAAACACATATATAAGACCAGTAAGCGATTATCTTGGAGACAGTTTTGCTCAAGTCTCACATCCAAAACTTCGAAGAAAAAAGTGTGGAAAATCATCAAGAAAATCAAAGGGAAGAACACCTGCCCCACTGTGAACCACCTCAAGTTTTCTGATTCTTTAATAACAGAGAAAAAAGCAGTTGCTAATCTGCTTGCTTCAACCATTGAAAAGAATTCCTCCTCTTCTAACAAGTCAGCCAGTTTTGTCAAAAACAAAGCCCTTAAAGAAAAAATCACCCTGCAACTTTTCGTCAGACAACGTGGAAGACTACAATCTTCCTTTCACTTTAAATGAATTGAAATCCGCCCTACTTTCTTGCAACGATTCCTCTCCGGGTATAGATGAAATCCATTATAAAACTTCTGAAACATCTTCCGCAAAAAGGTCTGCACATCCTGCTACATGTATACAACCATGTATGGACTACTGGATTCTTCCCACCATCTTGGCGAAAAGCCCTCATCATTCCTATTCCTAAACCTGGAAAAGATCTCTCCAACCAACCCGTCAAACTACCGTCCAATAGCTTTGACCAGCTGTGTCTGTAAACTGATGGAGAAAATGGTCAACGCTAGACTCATGTGGAAACTTGAAACCGACGGCCTTTTGGCGAAAGAACAGTGTGGTTTCCGTAAACATCATACTACAGTGGACCATTTGATTCGTCTGGAATCTACGCTTCGGAACGCCTTTCTGAACAAACACCACGCAGTGGCTATATTCTTCGACTTGGAGAAAGCCTACGATACCACCTGGAAAGCTGGAATTCTTCATGATCTCCATGATCTTGGTTTTTTTCGGGGTCATCTTCCACTTTTCATTCAAAATTTTTTGGCAGACCGACAGTTTCAGGTCCGGGTTGGCACCACTCTCTCTGATGTTCATGAGCAGGAGTTGGGTGTTCCACAAGGGAGCATACTGTCTCCGGCCCTATTCAGCATTAGATTAACAACATTGTCAAGTCAGTTCAGCAGGGTTCAGACTGCTCATTGTTTGTGGATGATTTTGCTGTCTATGCAACTGGAAGCCTGTACCCGAGTGTCCAGCGCAGGCTCCAGCTTTGTGTGGATAAAATTCATCAATGGGCGGATGAAAATGGCTTTACTTTCTCTCCTACGAAGACACAGTGCATTCACTTCCATAATTTTCGTCAGTTTTTTTTTCCAGATCCTGAAATCAAAATAGGGAAATCTCCCATTCCAGCTGTCACAGAGGCCAAATTCCTTGGAGTTATTTTCGACCAAAAACTCAACTTTCTCAGCCATATTAAACACCTCAAAACCTCTTGCCAGAAAGCTCTGAATATTCTGCGGGTCGTAGCAGCACACACTGACTGGGGCGCTGATAAGAAAACTTTGCTGCACACCTCTACAGAGCCTTGGTCCGTTCCAAACTGGACTATGGTTGTGCTGTGTACGGCTCTGCCAGACCGTCGTATCTAAAACTCTTGGACCCTATCCACCATCAAGGGCTTTCGTCTCTGTCTTGGAGCATTCCGCACACCACCCCTGTGTACAGCCTGTACGCAGAGGCAGGTGAACCTTCACTGTCCAACCGCAGGCTGAAACTGTCTTTGAATTACTACGTCAGACTGTTCTCCGAACCTGAAAACCCTGCCTATGACTGTGTCTTTGACCCTCAGTTTCAAAGCAAATTTGACAACAACCCTAACTGTATTCCGCCGTTTGGTCTTCGTATGCAGCCTCACGCACGGAATGCAGGTCTAGACCTAGGAGTTGTGTCCGATTTTTTCCAAGTTTCCGGATCAACCAACCTCCGTGGACCTTTTTCACACCAGAGATTCGTTTTGATCTTGCAGCTTTCGCAAAGAGTCCACTAGCTCTCTAGCATACAAGGCTTTGTATGCTGACCTCTGTTCGAAATTCTCATCCTATCAGAAAATTTTCACTGACGGTTCCAAGTCTGAAGATGGAGTGGCCTGTGCAGCCTACTGCTCTGGTGCTCCTTCTCAAATACTGTTAGAACATATTCCTTCAGACGCTTCTGCTACTCTGCTGAAGTACAGCTCTGGTTCTGGCACTACGGATAATCTCCCAATCTACGAAGAGGGACTTTCTGGTTTTGTCGGATTCACTGTCGGCTTTGGAGGCCATAGCTGGCCGCAATCTTCAGCACCCCGAACTTTTACACTTTTTTGAACTTTTTACCAAGTTGACAGCGGAGGGTTACAACATTCTTCTGGCTTGGGTTCCTGGTCATGTCGGCATCGGAGGGAACGAAATGGTGGATCGTTTGGCCAAGAATGCCGTACGAGAGAAACTGTCAAACACACCTATATCCCCTGCTCAGATTTGAAACCCAAAATTAACGATTATGTAAAAGACCTCTGGCAGGAGGATTGGAATACACAGACGGATAACAAACTCTTTCAGATCCGTCCAAACCTAAAGGAGTTCCTCCCATCTTCGTCTGGTGGTCGTAAAGAAGAAACAGTTCTGTGCCGGCTGCACACCGGCCATTCGTATTTTACCCATTCCTACCTTTTAAAGAGTGAAGAAGCTCCTTGGTGCATTCCGTGTCATGTGCCACTCACAATGAAACATATTCTTTTAGAGTGTTGGGATTTGCACGATGTGAGACACAAACATTTTACAGCAGAGTCCATGAAAACCTTGTTCAGAGATGTTCCGCCTGACGCGATCTTTGAGTTCTTGAAAGAGGTAACATTTTTCATCGGATCTGAGATTTTACAGTGGAAAGATTTTTAACAAAGTTTGGATGAGTTTTTAGACGATGTCTTTTAAAGAATTGTGTGGGCTTTCTATCTCATCACCTTGGAGAGTGAGAGTTTTGGGAGTTAGGTAACCCTAGTTGGTTGCATTTTGACAGTGTCGGCGGTGAGCCACGTGGTCGAAGAAATGCAACGTCGGTGGCGTAAGGTTAATCAGAAAGTGAAATTCTTTGATGTGATGCACGTAAAATTACTTCACTCTCAGTTATTGGGCATTGAGCAATGATGGATATGCTGTCTGTCCACATTGGTATAAAAGAATGGGTTCCCTGAGATATGACTGCCTATCTCTGCAGTGCTAAGGTGTGTCTGACCTATGCTTTGGCATATATAGTCTGTGAACAGGACTCATGCATTATTTTAAAACCTCTTTCAAAATGATTGAGGCATGCTAGATCATTGTAGAACCATTTCATTCTTGCAGACTCTCATACAGTAGGCAGCATTTTGGGATAATGGTCAGATGGCCAGACCAAGATGTCAGGTTACAACATTCATGTTATTGATAATAGGCAACACCCTAAGATGTCTCCATACTTTTCTTTCATCACAATTTGTGTAAATACACAGGGAGAAATGTCCCTCACGCACATGCACATACACACACTCACACACACACTCGCACACACATCTTTTCACCCTCATTTTCTGCCATAATGGCACCTGTCATATGAAACTTGGGTTTGTGTTGGGGCGTAGGTGTTAGAGTTTTATTTTAAGCGACATCACTCATCTCTGAGCAGCATGTAGGTTTGGCTTATTCTGTGTACTTTGCTTGCTTAATTTTGAACATTTGGTTGTTCCCCTTTACCTGTCCACATTAGTCATCAGTGTTTAGACAGTATTTACTTGTAGTCTTCCACCTGCCTACCATATACAAGAGGTGTATTCACCTTTACCTGTCCTCATTAGTCATCAGTGCTTACACAGTATTTACTTGTACCGTTCCACTTGCCTACTATATACAAGAGGTGTATTAACTCTCTGACCCTTTGAATTATTTGTAATATCATTTAAAGTCTCCAAACCCAGAAACAAAAGTTCAAAATTCAAATAATGGTCAAATCATATAAGAATCTATGTTTTATTGACATGAGATGAATGGAGAATACAATTATCATATGTTCAGTATTGACAGGAAAAGTCACAATGTAGCAGTTGATAATCTTCATCTATTCAACACAACTATACTCCATACTTTGCAGGGTTTTTTTTGCCTCCTGTCTGCCTTTCTTTTGTCCCAACACACTGCAGTAGTAGCTGTAATTTGTCCCTTCCTGCCATGTCCACAGTCTTTCACTGTTTCCCTCCCCCCTCCCCCCCCCCCCTTCTGTCCATCTGTTTGTCTGTCTCCCCCCCCCCCCCACCCCCACCCCACACCCCCTCTTTCTCTTTGTCTCTCACAAGACATGACTATCCCTAAACAGGACAGCCAGGAAGGGAGGAAGGGAGTGGAAGGGGGAGGGGGAAGAGAGTGTGTAGATGGATAGACTGGATTCATGGGAGAGGTAGAGATGGACCAGGTCTTAAACGTGTTCTGTGTTGTAAAAGAGAAGTGATCTCACAATAGCCATTTGAATGTTTCACATTTTTTGCAAGTGTGCCTCTTCAGGAGTTTCAGCCTTGTTGTGGTCAGAGAGCATGCATGATCCAGCAGTCTCTGAGGCTCTGCTTACAGGGACATCAATCCTTTTTAGACCTGTGCAGCAAGCTGCTGACAGCTTAAGGACGAGGGTCCTGACAAAGTGTGTAACATGCATTTTTCCTGTTGCGTGCACGCCTCTTTCTCTCTGACATCCACTGTAGTGGATCACGCATTAGGATATTTTTCAAGCCAATGTTATGCTGAGCTGTGAAAACTGAAACGTGCTGTGTGATAGTCTCATTATCATAGAGTAACCTTTCACTACTGCATGTTCCACATTGTGATATGTTAGCTGACCACAGAGAGCTATTTTTACACCAGCCCAGTTGTCTTAAGTCAGTTCACAATGGCATTAGAAGCAGACAAGGAACACTTTACAGCTTACATGAAGCTGTTGAACTTGTTCGAAGTAAAGGATCAAACCTTGAAGACATTGAACAAGAAGTTGACAGTGAATTAAGCCTGTCTGAAGAGGGTGAAAGTGTGCTGGAAAGTGAACATGGCGATGTTCAGAGAGAGAGAGAGAGGAGTGGGTGGGGTGAGCAACTCAGATAGTGAGGGTAGACTCGAGGCGATGCATATGCAAATGAACCACCGATAGGCAGAGTGAGGAGGATTTTCTTTGGTTCATGATGAGAGAATTGCATGAGATTTTTTTCTTTTTTTCCATCAATGCCTCCATACACAGGCCAGCAAACACATGGACTGAAATTGCAAGGCATGACTGACCAGGCCCCCAGGGATTTTTTTTTACCAGATCAGGTCCACTCTTTACGCCAAGGTATTTAGTCATGATTATTTACTGTGTGAACGATGTGACAGTCCTGATATGATCCTTTGCTGGGCTATAAGCGACATTAACCTAACCAATTTACTGTTTGTGTGTGTGTGAGTGTGTGCGATGGTGGTGGTGGTGGTGGTGTGTGTGTGTGTGTGTGTGTGTGTGTGTGTGTGTGTGTGTACATGGTTTGAGTGTGATGTGTGTGTGTACAACATATCTGTATATATATGTGTGTGTGTGAGCGCACATGTGTGTATGCGTTTATCAAGTCTGTGCATGTACATATGGACAAATATGCTGAACTTGACAAATTTTGTGTTTTACTGACAAGAAGAAGACTGAGTAAATTTGAGATTTTGATTATGATCCTGTTGTTTATTGAGACTGAGATAATGATCCTGTTGTCGGATTTAGATGCCATGGGTGTCCTGAAGTGGAAGGACAAGAAAGCTGTCCATCTGATCACAATCAAAATGGATCAAGCTGAAATGGTAGAGGTCACCACAAGGACAGGCAGGAAGATGAAGCCCCAGCTGTCCAGGACTACATAGTCAACATGGCAGGAGCAGACCGTAGTGACCACATGGCCTACATGCTTCTAATCTGAAAACAATGAAGTGGTGGAAGAATTTATTCTTTCATTGCTTCACATTATCACTGATTCAGGCATCCATACTCCATGACAAGTACCGTAGAACTCAGGGTCTACCCAAAATGTCTCAGAAGAAATTCATTGTCTCTTGGTAAACCTGTCCATCTGATCACCATCAAAAGAGATCATGCTGAAATGGTAGAGGTCACCACAAGGACAGGCAGGAAGATGAAGCCCCAGCTGTCCAGGACTACATGTCAACATGGCAGGAGTGGACCGCAGTGACCATCTTATGGCCCATGTGCTGCTTTATTTGAAAACAATGAAGTGGTGGAAGAATTTATTCTTTCATTGCTCCACATTATCACTGATTCAGGCATCTATACTCCATGACAAGTACCGTAGAACTCAGGGTCTACCCAAAATGCCTCAGAAGAAATTTGTTGTCTCTGTTGGCAATTTCGTAAGTAGCCAGTACCATGCTGGTGTTGCTGCTGCCCCACCTGCTGCCCAGCCTCCAGCTCGTCCTCCTGCTCTGCCTCCAGCCCAGCCCACTGCCCAGCCGCCTGCCCAACAACCTGCCTAGCGTGCTGCCCAGCCTCCAGTTCATCCTGCTGCTCTACCACCTACCCAGCCTGGCCCTTCTCGCCCTCCAGCATACCACAGGCTCGACTTGGAGACAGACATTATTTTTACTGTCCTTCCTCCAGCGCCAAGTGGAAAAAAGAATTTCTGGAGGTGTCATGTGTGCATAGCAAGAAGTAAATGACATCAAGGAATAAAACTGCAGCGAAGTACAAACTGGGTGTGAAAAGTGCGGTGTTACCCTATGTGACGAGTTGTGCCAGGGAAAGGACATCACATGTTTTCAACTTTATCACACTACAAAAACTATTTAGATTATTAGAAAGTTGTGACCCGTTGGCAATGTGCAGGCTACAGCTGTTTCCATGTTTTAGTCAGCAGCATATGATTGCTGTTTGTTAATTTTTGGTACTGTAGAAACTTTAAAGTAGTCATTGGCTACATACTGCCAGCATTCTAAATGCGATTGTACAGAAAAAGACCTTTTTTTTTCAAGAGAAGCACAGGTTCACACCTGTTTGTATTTCCAAGTAACCCCATCAGTCAATTATGCCTTTTATAGCAGCATCATGATCTTAATCACACTGGCCCTTTTTCATTTAACATATTTCAATAACTATATCAGAACAGGATATACTTCTTTCTCAGCTGCAAATGTTGTTCAGACATGTAAAGCAGACAGCGCTTTCATTTTTCAAGCTATACTAATGCGCATCTGAGCAATTAAAAGACAGATAATTGTAGAAAGCAGTATCAATTTCATTCACAAAAAACACCCTCACATCCACTTCCACAAGCAGACACACACACACACACACACACACACACACACACTATATACTGGTTATCTTGCTTCTTGGCTTTCCATGAGACAGTAATGGACTGAGAAGTCTGTTGCCATCTCTCCATCCTCATGGATTCAATATCTCTTTTGAAGAGAGCTGCAGCTCCTCTGTCAACATTTAAAACCTGCTGTCTTAGCTCTTCAAGAGACTCTGATACACTCTGACAAATCTTTCTCTTTATCGGGTTTTAATGTTCTTTCTAAACCAGCACAGCCTTCTGCAGTTGGAGTGACGGGTGGTGTGTCGTTGCTTATCCACAAATCTCTTCTGTTTAGCCCTGTCTACCTCAGTTCTCCCCTCCAAGCTTTAGCTGCCAGAGTCTCTCTGCATAAAACGGTCACTATTTGTTGTCTATATCTGCCTCCTTCTGTATCCATCAGTCGACAAGAACTGGTCAGCCTGATTGAGGAGCTTCCACGACCTTTTTTGCTGTTGGGCGATTTCAATGGGCACAATCCTCTTTGGGGTAGCGTTGATACTTCGTCTAGGTCTCCTTCTGGAAAACGTCTTCTCAGAGCTTGACCTGTGTGTCTTAATGATGGATCTCCAACCTTCCTCCACTCTGCTACTGGTGCTCTCTCATGTTTGGATCTGTCAGTGTGCGACCCCTCGCTGGTCCTGGACTATGAGTGGTCGGCACTTGACGATCTGCATGGGAGTGACCATTTTCCAATTGTTCTAAAATCCAAAATAACTGAAAGTCGCACTGTTCCAGAACATCTAAATTTCAACAAGGCGAACTGGGATCTTTTTGCAGGAACTGTCCGTGGGGAACTCACAGAGGAAGTTCTACAAAGTCCGGATCCCGCAGAAACGGTTTCCAATATCCTCATAAAATGCGCCAAGGCCTCCATCCCAACTTCCTCAAACAAACCCCAAATGCCAAAGACACCCTGGTTTAATTTTGACTGCCAACAAATCTCAAAAGTACGTAAACGGGCTCAGCGTCAGGTATACCAACGACCCTCTGGTCCTAACGCCCGAGCCCATCAGAAACTCCGTGCTAAATCGAGACATACCTTCAAAATCAGTAAACGTCGGTCTTGGAGAAACTTCTGCTCCGGACTGACTGACATCTAAAACTTCAAAGAAAAAAGTTTGGAACATCATCAGAAAAATCAAAGGGAAGAACACCAACCCCTCCATTCATCACCTGAAACTTGCCGATGCTTTGATCACTGACAAACAAGCTGTTGCCAATCTGTTGGCCTCCACCATCCAGCAGAACTCCTCTTCTTTAAATAAATCTGCAGCCTTTTTAAGAAATAAGCAAATTAGAGAGAAATCTTCATACAATTTCACATCAGACAACTCTGAAGCTTACAATCTGCCTTTCTCGATTAGCGAACTAAAATCAGCTTTGCAAACCTGCAATGACTCTGCCCCTGGTCTGGATGACATTCATTATCAGGTTTTGAAACACCTTCCAGAAGCTGTCTCCAGACCCTTCTCAAAGTCTATAACCATATCTGGACCACAGGGTGCTTCCCGCCCTCCTGGCGGAAAGCCCTGATCATTCCAATCCCCAAACCTGGAAAGGACCCTACCAACCCATCAAACTATCGCCCAATAGCTCTGACCAGCTGCCTGTGTGTGAATGGAAAAGATGGTCAACTCCCGTCTGATGTGGAAGCTGGAAACCGACGGCCTTTTGGCCAGTGAACAGTGCGGGTTCCGCAAGTACCACTCGACAGTTGACCATTTAATCCGTCTAGAAACCACCATACGCAACGCCTTTGTCAATAAGCAGCATGTGGTCGCTATCTTTTTCGACCTAGAAAAAGCATATGACACCACGTGGAAATCAGGATCCTTATGGATTTGCATAAACTTGGTTTTCGTGGCTATGCCTATGTTTATCGAAAACTTTCTGGCTGATCGACAGTTCCAGGTGCGTGTTGGCACCACACTCTCGGACATCCATGGGCAGGAGTTGGGTGTACCTCAGGGGAGCATCCTTTCTCCTGCCCTTTTCAGCATTAAGATCAATGACATTGTGAAATCGGTAAGCCAGGGCTCTGAGTCTTCTTGTTCGTTGACGACTTCGCGCTGTACGCAGTTGGAGCTTCTTACGCCAGCGTACAGCGGCGACTCCAACTTTGTGTCAACAGGATTCAACAGTGGGCCGAGGACAACGGGTTTACCTTTTCACGTACAAAAACCCAGTCAATCCATTTTCACAATTTTCGTCAATTTTTTGCTGATCCTGAAATTCTTCTGGATAAGACCACCATTCCAGCTGTTAAGAAGCGAAATTTCTGAAATTTCTGGGGGTTATTTTTGATCAAAAAACTGAACTTTCTCTCAGCCATATTAAAAACCTCAAAACTTCTTGCCAGAAAGCTCTGAATATTCTGCGGGTCGTAGCACACACTGACTGGGGCGCTGATAAGAAAACTTTGCTGCACCTCTACAGAGCCCTGGTCCGTTCCAAACTGGACTATGGTTGTGCTGTGTATGGCTCTGCAAGACCGTCCTACCTCAAACTCTTAGACCCTATCCACCATCAAGGGCTTCGTCTATGTCTTGGAGCATTCCGCACCACCCCTGTGTACAGCCTGTACGCAGAGGCAGGTGAACCCTCACTGTCCAACCGCAGGTTGAAACTATCTTTGAACTACTATATCAGACTGTTCTCTTGAACCAGAAAACCTGCCTATGACTGTGTCTTTGACCCTCAGTTCCAAAACAAATTCGAAAACAACCCTACCTGTATTCCGTCGTTTGGCCTTCGTATGCAGCCTCACGCACGGAATGCAGGTCTAGACCTAGGAGTTGTGTCTGATTTTTCCAAGTTTCCAGATGAGCCTCCGTGGACCTTTTTCACACCAGACATTCGTTTTGATCTTGCAGCTTTTCGCAAAGAGTCCACCAGCTCTCTGGCATACAAGGCGTTGTATGCTGAGCTGAGTTCAAAACCCATCCTATCAGAAAATTTTCACTGACGGTTCCAAGTCTGAAGATGGAGTGGCCTGTGCAGCCTACTGCCCTGGTGCTCCTTCTCAAATACTGTTAGAACATATTCCTTCAGACGCTTCTGCCTACTCTGCTGAACTTACAGCTCTGGTTCTGGCACTAAGAATAATCTCACAGTCTCCAAAGAGGGACTTTCTGGTTTTGTCGGATTCGCTGTCGGCTTTGGAGGCCATATCTGGCCGCAACCTTCAGCACCCCGAACTTTTACACACTTTTTTTTGACCTTTTTACCAAGTTGACAGCGGAGGGTTACAACATTCTTCTGGCTTGGGTTCCCGGTCATGTTGGCATCGGAGGGAACGAAATGGTGGATCGTTTGGCCAAGAATGCCACAAGAGAGAAACTGTCAAACACACCTATCCCCTGCTCGATCTGAAACCCAAAATTAACGATTATGTAAAAGACCTCTGGCAGGAGGATTGGAATACACAGACGGATAACAAACTCTTTCAGATCCGTCCAAACCTAAAGGAGTTCCTCCCATCTTCGGTGGTCGTAAAAAGAAACAGTTCTGTGCCGGCTGCACACCGGCCATTCGTATTTTACCCATTCCTACCTTTTAAAGAGTGAAGAAGCTCCTTGGTGCATTCCGTGTCATGTGCCACTCACAATGAAACATATTCTTTTAGAGTGTTGGGATTTGCACGACAGAGATGTTCCGCCTGACGCGATCTTTGAGTTCTTGAAAGAGGTTAACATTTTTCATCGGATCTGAGATTTTACAGTGGAAAGATTTTTAACAAAGTTTTGGATGAGATTTTAGACGATGTCTTTTAAAGAACTGTGTGGATGAATGACCTGTGAGTTGAAAACATTAAACTTTGCATTCGAATGTCCCACAGGAAAGAGAACACACAAATCTGCATGGTGAACAAGTGCCGAAGGGAAAAGAAAAAGAAGAGAAAGAAGTGGGAAAAAAATGGACAGATGGAGGCCATAGTAGGGGAAAAAAAAAAGCAAAGCAGGATGTTGGAGGCAAAAAAGAACCCAAATAAAACAACAACAAAAACTGACATCATCATGAAAGATACCCCATCTTCTTCCTGTGACTGACAGAGTACTGAATAAGCAAGAGCTTTGAAATTATATACTTTGTTTACACAGGTACACAGTTATTACCTGTCAAAATTTCAAGAGTGTGTGTATGGCCATTATATTTTTATGATTTTTTTTTCCAATACTAAACAAATACCCAGCCTCATGAAGAATGCTGAATGACACACTACAAAGTACTCTTGTTTTATTTTTATTGATTTTAGTTCCTTTGTTTAGTAAAGAAACTGTCATGTAGCAATTTTGTACTCTCTACTGGGTTTCTCAAAGTGAATTTATGATGTCAACAACAGAGAAAATTTCACTTGTATGCTTTTTTAACTAATTTGAGTTTCACTAAATATGGAAAAACAACCTCTTTTATTTGGCTACAAAAAGAGTATGGTGTATGCTACAGCTTTGAAACTTTGTACTGACCATCATGTGTCCAAATTTCAAGTGTATTTGATGTGCTGTTATTGTTTAATGATTTTTAGAAAAACATGTACAAATGCCCAGTATAGAGAAGAATGTTGAATTTCATATTGACCAGTAGGGAGTGAGTTTTTTTGTTTGGTTGGTTTTTTTTTAACTTACTTTCTTCTTTCACACATTCTTCTTTTCTCTATGGCCATCTGAAGACCTGCAATGTTTGCCTTGCATTGCAACCTGTGATGGAGGAGAATAAGATCCTGGCGATCGAGAGGGCAGGTGCTTTCAATACATCTTTTTGTCTCAGACCTCTTCTAAACAGGAGATGCACACTTGCCCACATGTATGAATTGACTGCCGCTGCATGGGGCTGGGTCAGGACTGGCTGTTTTCTGGCTGGCCAAGGTAACCCCTGTAGTGCTGGGCTTTCAGTCCACTGAAGCTAGGCATGATCAGGGGGGTATAAGGTTAGTTGATTGTTGTTTGTCATATATCCTTCCCGAAGCCTTTGGGGGATATATCTGGCTCCTTAGTGGATGGATACTTGAGGAGTGAAATCTCAAATCAAACATGGCTTCTTCACCGCATTTTCCCATCAAACACTGAAGGCTGGAAAAAAAAGAAAGCAAAGAAGAGATCATGATCATCATGTGGACACTGATTCAGAGATCAGAGCAGACTGGTTTTGTGGCTTTATGGCTTGTAGTGAATGGTGTTGAAGAAGATCAGTTTTCGTTGGCTCTCAGCCCCATAGCAGTCTTTGAAAGATTGTCGGTCAATCCCAAGTCCTTTAAAGTATCTGAGGAATGGGTCATTCTTGAACCTCTTCCTGAAAGATATTGTACTTGTGGATTGAGAAATAAGGGTGGTACCGCACAAACAGTTGACTTTGTCTAAGGGTGTTTATCTGCTATTCAGACCTGAAAGGTGTTTTTTCTGTGGCCAAGTTCGAGCTGCCTTCACAGGGAGTCATTGATCTGTATAGAGTTATCATCAAAAAGGGAATGGGCCTCTTCATGGCTTTCTGCACTTTTATATTGCCCCAGAAAATCAGACAGGGTTATTTGAGCATTAGAGATTATCTGTACATTCCATTACCAGTGAGGTGTTTTAGGTGCCAGAGGTTTGGCCATGTGTGGGACCATGGTTCGGGGAAGAAGTATGTGGTGTCTGCAGCTAGGCAGTCTAGGACAGGATCCAGCCTGTTGTATCAACTGTGGTGGTGGCCACTCCTCTTCCTCATGAAACAAGTATCGGAAGGTCAGAATGAAAGAAACATTCATTCCTTTTCATGTGATGAAAAAAAATCATACATATTGTCAAACAGTCTGGAATATCTTACTCAGCAGCAGTCAAAATAGTAAATAGTCTGTCTCATGTCAGACAGATGCCTTCTATTTATCAAAGTCGCTGCCAGGAAGAACTAATTCCAGAAAAGACAATAATCTGCCACTGCTCATCTGAAATCAAGTGCCCTCAGCAGAAGTGTA
Source organism: Conus betulinus (assembly GCA_016801955.1). Classification (NCBI taxonomy): domain Eukaryota; kingdom Metazoa; phylum Mollusca; class Gastropoda; order Neogastropoda; family Conidae; genus Conus; species Conus betulinus. The sequence continues at coordinate 190,927 of JADBJO010000454.1, forward strand.
AAACCCGCTGCTTCCAGTCTGCCCAGCAGTCCAAGAAGTCTACTTCTGCACAGCCTGGGAAATACACACTCTCCTCTTCCGCACTCCCTACCCTCCCAGATTCTTACTGCCTGTCTCTACTGCAACAGATGGGAACAGGAAACCCCCTGTTTCTCCCATAGGCCATAGAGCCCTTCAAAAAGCATAAGGAACAGAATGTGTGGAGGTGACAGAAGTGGATAGCCTTTGATTGCCCCTGGAGCCTCTACAGGAAAAAAGCCAGGGAATATAGCTTCTCAGTTCTAGAGAAACAGAACTTTACACAGCAAATTCTCTCCTCTTCAGTCCCATGAAATGTCAACCTCTCTGATCTCCTTACAATGTATTCAATAATATTTTACTGGAACATGCTGGGTTTATTTTCAATTTCAAAGAGCTACAGTTCTGTCGAAACCAAAAACCAGTTGTGGTAGCTCTGCAGGAAACTGAAATTCAGAACACATTTATAAAACCAAGAAACGTTTATTTTGAAAACAGTTTTGCGCATCTGACATCCAAAACATCGAAGAAAAAAGTGTGGAAAATCATCAAGAAAATTAAAGGGAAGAAACTTGCCCTATTGTGAACCATCTCAAGTTTTAAGACTCTTCAATAACAGAGAAAAAAGCTGTTGCCAATCGGCTTGTTTCAACTGTTGAAACGAATTCCTCCTCTTCAAACAAATCAGCCTGTAACACAAAAAAAAAAAAAAAAAAATCAAAAACAAAATCCCTCAAAGAAAAATCACCCTGCAACTTTTCATCAGACAACTTGGAAGACTACAATCTTCCTCTCACTTTAAATGAATTGAAATCTGCTTTACTTTTTGCAGCGATTCCTCACCTGGTATAGATGAAATCCATTATAAACTTTTGAAACATCTTCCGCAAAAAGGTCTGAACATCCTGCTACAAGTCTACAAAGCCTCATCATACCTATTCCCAAACCTGGAAAAGATCTTTCAAACCCATCAAATTAACATCTGATAGCTTTGACTAGCTGTATCTGCAAACTGATGGAAACAATGGTCAATGCTAGACTCATGTGGAAACTGGAAACCGACAGCCTTCTGGCAAAAGAACTGGGTGGTTTCCACAAACATCGAACTACAGTTGACCATTTGATCTGTCTGGAATCTACACTTCGCAATGCCTTTCTAAATAAACAACATGCAGTAGCTATTTTCTTTTACTTGGAGAAGGGCTATGATACCACCAGGAAATCTGGGTGGGATACTTTATGATCTCCATGATCTTGGTTGTTGGGGTCATCCTCCACTTTTTATCAAAAATTTTTTGGCAGAACGACAGGTTCAGGTTGGCACCACTATCTCAGATGTTCACAAGCAGGAGTTGGGTGTTCCACAAGGGAGCATACTGTCTCCTGCCCTCCTTAGCATCAAAATCAACAACATTGTTAACTCAGTTCAACAGGGGGTTCTGACTGCTTATTGTTTGTAGATGATTTTGCCATCGATAAAACTGTGAGCTTGTACCCGAGTGTTCAGCACAGGCTCCAGCTTTGTGTGGACAAAAATTCATGTGTGGGCAGAAGAGTGGGCAGAAAGAAAATGGCTTTACGTTTTCTGTTACCAAGGCAAAGTGCATTCATTTCCATAATTTTCGACAGTTCTTTGCAGATCCTGAAATCCAATTAGAGAAATCTTCATTCCAGCTGTAAAAGAGTCCAAATTTCTAGGAGTTATTTTCAGCCAAGAACTCAAACTTTCTTACTCACATTAAAAACTAAAACCTCTTGCCAGAAAGCTTTGAACATTCTGCGAGTCGTAGCACACACTGGCTGGGGCGATAATAAGAAAACTTTGCTGCGCCTCTACAGAGCCTTGGTCCATTCCAAACTGGACCATGGTTGTGCTGTGTACGACTCTGAGAGACCGTCGTACCTAAAACTCTTAAACCCTGTCCACCATCAACGGCTTTGTCTCCGTCTTGGAGCATTCCACACCACCCCTGTGTACAGCCTGTACGCAGAGGCAGGTGAACCCTCACTATCCAACCGCAGGCTGAAACTGTCTTTGAATTACTATATCAGACTGTTGTCTCGGAACCAGAGAACCCTGCATGACTGTGTCTTTGACCCTTGGTTTCAAAGCAGATTCGAAAACAACCCTAACTGTATTCCGCCGTTTGGTCTTCGTATGCAGCCTCATGCGCAGAATGCAGGTCTAGACCAAGGAGTTGTGTCCAATTTTTCCAAGTTTCCAGATAAGCCTCCATGGACCTTTTTCACACCAGAGATTCATTATGATCTTGCAGCTTTTCGCAAAGAATGTACCAGCTCTCTGGCATACAAGGCATTGTATGCTGACCTCTGTTTGAAATTCCCATCCTATCAGAAAATTTTCACTGATGGTTCCAAGTCTGAAGATGGAGTGGCCTGTGCAGCTTATTGCCCTGGTGCTCCTTCTCAAATATTGTTGGAACATATTCCTTCAGATGCTTCTGTTTATTCTGCTGAAACCTACTGCTCTGGTTTTGGCATTGAGGATAAGCTCTCAATCAACAAAGAAGGACTTTCTGGTTTTGTCAGACTCGCTGTCAGCTTTAGAGTCCATAGCTGGTCGCAGCCTTCAGCATCCTGAACTTTTACACTTTTTTTTTTTTTTTTTAAACTTTTTACCAGGTTGAAAGCGGATGGTTACAACACTATTCTGGCTTGGGTTCCCGGTCGTGGTGGCATCTGAGGGAATGAAATGGTTGATTGTTTGGCCAAGAATGCTGCAACAGAGAAACTGTCAAACACATCCATCCCCTGCTCAGATCTGAAACCCAAAATTAATGATTATGTCCGAGACCTCTGGCAGGAGGATTGGAATACACAGACGGATAACAAACTCTTTCAGATCCGTCCAAACCTAAAGGAGTTCCTCTCATCTACGTCTGGTGGTTGTAAAGAAGAAACAGTTCTGTGCCGGCTGCACACTGGCCATTCGTATTTTACCATTCATACCTTATAACTTGTTCCCTGCCTGCAACGAGTACCATTCGTAGTGAAAACCAAAAAAATCGCTACGCCTGTATACGACTACGCCTCATAGTAACTTCATCACGGGCTGGGGCGCTGATAAGAAAAACTTTGCTGCACCTCTACAGAGCCTTGGTCCGTTCCAAACTGGACTATGGTTGTGCTGTGTACGGCTCTGCCAGACCGTCATATCTAGAACTCTTGGACCCTATCCACCATCAAGGGCTTCATCTCTGTCTTGGAGCATTCCGCACCACCCCTGTGTACAGCCTGTACGCAGAGGCAGGTGAACCTTCACTGTCCAACCGTAGGCTGAAACTGTCTTTGAATTACTACGTCAGACTGTTCTCGGAACCTGGAAACCCTGCCTATGACTGTGTCTTTAACCCTCAGTTTCAAAGCAAATTTGAAAACAACCCAAACTGTATTCCGCGTTTGGTCTTCGTATGCAGCCTCACGCACGGAATGCAGGTCTAGACCAAGGAGTTGTGTCCGATTTTTCCAAGTTTCCAGATCAACCTCCGTGGACCTTTTTCACACCAGAGATTTGTTTTGATCTTGCAGCTTTTCGCAGAGTCCACCAGCTCTCTGGCATACAAGGCTTTGTATGCTGACCTCTGTTCGAAACTCTCATCCTATCAGAAAATTTCACTGACGGTTCCAAGTCTGAAGATGGAGTGGCTGTGTGCAGCCTACTGCCCTGGTGCTCCTTCTCAAATACTGTTAGAACATATTCCTTCAGATGCTTCTGCTTACTCTGCTGAACTTACAGCTCTGGTTCTGGCACTACGGATAATCTCCCAATCTACAAAGAGGGACTTTCTGGTTTTGTCGGATTCACTGTCAGCTTTGGAGGCCATAGCTGGCCGCAACCTTCAGCACCCCGAACTTTTACACTTTTTTGAACTTTTTTACCAAGTTGACAGCGGAGGGTTACAACATTCTTCTGGCTTGGGTTCCTGGTCATGTTGCATCGGAGGGAACGAAATGGTGGATCGTTTGGCCAAGAATGCCACAAGAGAGAAACTGTCAAACACACCTATCCCCTGCTCGGATCTGAAACCCAAAATTAACGATTATGTAAAAAAGACCTCTGGCAGGAGGATGGGAATACACAGATGGATAACAAACTCTTTCAGATCCGTCCAAACCTAAAGGAGTTCCTCCCATCTTCGTCTGGTGGTCGTAAAGAAGAAACAGTTCTGTGCCGGCTGCACACCGGCCATTCGTATTTTACCCATTCCTACCTTTTAAAGAGTGAAGAAGCTCCTTGGTGCATTCCGTGTCATGTGCCACTCACAATGAAACATATTCTTTTAGAGTGTTGGGATTTGCACGATGTGAGACACAAAATTTTAC
>JADBJO010000454.1:206845-235721 GCA_016801955.1 Conus betulinus
ACACCAGTTTTCAAACACACAAGGTTCTCTGCTCAGGCAAAGTCTTGAGCAAAATCAGATTTGTTATGTGTGAAAAGAGTAAAATGCCTGCTATTCAGTCATTACAAAAACATTTCATGTTGTTTGTTTGGTTTTTTTTTGTTACGGCAGTGGGCAAAAAATATTGTACACACTCACTAAAAGTGGGGTCATTCTCCGATTTTAAAACTCCAGTAATTATATACCATAAAATAATCCGTGACATGCTTTGTTTCATCTCTTTGCGTCACTAGGTTTTCATCGGTAGTCGAGATGTTTGAATACTGTGAACGGACATCGAGCCAGGCAATACAGAAGCTGTGACAGAAAGCATGAATTTCTGTCTGTTCCTGGAGGTTTGTGAGGCCCGTTTTGTCTGTGGCACCGTATTTCCTGGTTTTGGTTTGCAGTCTGGTTTTTTGTTTTATATATATATATATATATATATATATATATATATATATATATATATATATATATCTACGTTATGAACGGAACTTGTTCTTTTCCTTCTTTTTGTTAAATCATATATATATATATATATATATGTTAGCCTGAGTCTGTCCTGAAGGCCTCTGGCCACTAGGACATATCTCCCACTGACTGATAAGCCTGAGTTAAATAAGTAACACGCACATAAGAAACGTTTGTCCTGAAGGGTGTCAGCCAATAGGACATAAATCTCACCCAAGATGTGTTCCCCCAGATCTGGAAGTGAAATAAAAGGGACAAAACTCTACTTTCATTCCCTCTGCTTTCTCTTTGGCTGGCTGTTGTCCCTTAGTTTCTGAACCAACCATCATCTGCCTGTCTGTACCTGCTCTCTCTCTACCACTGCACACTGTCACATAATGGTGATGATGATGATGATGATGATGATGATGATGATGATAAGCAGTTGGAAGGGAATGAACATGTGAAGTGAGTAAAAAGATGAGTAACGTTGAAACAGAAAAAAAGGACGGGTGGGGAAGGGGGTGCTGTAGGGAGGGAGGGGGTTGAAGTAAGAAGAAAATGTATGTAGAAGATGAGTATGTGTTTGAAAGAAAACCACAGTAAGAAGAGGGTGAACAGGGAAGTAATGAATCGACTAATGAAATAAAAGAAAAAAGATAATAAAGGAAGGAAAGAGAAGAGAAAAGGTGTAACATACATACATACATACGTCTGTGTGTGTGTGTGTGTGTGTGTGTGTTATGACTATATATATATATATATATATATATATATATATATATATATATATATATAATATATATATGTGTGTGTATGTGTGTGTGAAAGAAATTGGTACTGGTGTGTCTTTGGAGAGTACTGAGCCAAATCTTGGAGTGGTAAATTTTATTCAGTTTGTAGCACACTGGTTGGTATTTTACATTTCAGTCATGCCTTCAAGTAATGAGTTTGGTCTCAAACTAGTCAAAGGCAAGTACATGATCTTCCATAACATACCATTTGGATTCAAGGATCATGTTTTTTTTTTTTTTCTTTTGTAATGCTGATTCATGAGGATGTGATGATGAAGAGAATGCTGCACATTTCCAATCTGGTCTAAGGTAGCTTGACAGGGCTGTACTGTATGCCATCTAGATAAGGTAAGAAACACTTTCATAATCTGTCCCAGCAGCAACCAGGCCTGAGAGATACAGACACCAGCAGTGTTGGTCAGGAAATTTGAGCAGCATATCCATTAAGGGGGATGAACTCCAAAGTTGTATGTGTTCCCAGTCATCCCAGTTGAACCTATAGCAAACTCGACTCTGGATAGGAGCTGTAGAGATCCCACAACTAAAGGGGTCTGATGGGAATCCAACCCACATGTCCCAGCTGGGAATCCTCTGTGCTGATCACTTCAGCAGGTGGCTGGTGTGCTTGCTAACTCTGGAGAACAGCCATAATCTTTGGTTCCCAAAGTGTTAAAAAAAGTAGCACTATTGACTATTTCAAAACGTCTGCATGCTAAAGTTGAAGTTGGTGATAAAGATGTTAACTTTAAAATGTTGAACTTGATGTGGAACAGCAGGTAATGTCAATATCAGGAATTCTGATGGTGGTGAAATGGATTTAAAAATAAAAGTCACACCATTGAATCAAAAATGGTAACATTTTTCATCCAGAGATTTTTTTTTTGTCTATGGTTAACACTGGGCATAGCAGGTTCTTTGTCTATGGTTAACACTGGGCATAGCAGGCTCTTTGTCTATGGTTAACACTGGGCATAGCAGGTTCTTTGTCTATGGTTAACAATGGGCATAGCAGGTTCTTTGTCTATGGTTAACAATGGGCATAGCAGGTTCTTTGTCTATGGTTAACAATGGGCACAGCAGGTTCTTTGTCTATGGTTAACAATGGGCATTGCAGGTTCTTTGTCTATGGTTAACAATGGGCATTGCAGGTTCTTTGTCTATGGTTACGGCGGGTCCCCGGGTGGCGGATAGGGGAACGGCCCTCAGATATGGGGGGTTAGCTGCGATATAAGTCAGGCTTGCCTGGCAGAATAAGCAGTCCCGGACCAACTGGCGATGTTCCTACCAGGATGGGGTGGGTCAACAGGTGGCACTGTTGTCCTCACTGAAATACCCCATGTGTCCTAAAACAGGCTTCTCATGTGGTCAAGAGGCGCGTTATAACCTCTAACCATGGGGTGGGATCCTCGGAGAAACAATCCCCCCTGTGCTCACAGGGCAGGACGTACAGGCAATGAGCTAAGGGTGAGGCACCCCGAAAGAAAACTCCAACTGAAGACGGAGGTATCGGGCCACTGGCGCAACTAAAACCACGATACCACGCACCTACGCTTTCATGATGATGCAGTCCACAGAAATTCACTGTGGTGCTCAACCTTCGGAGACCCGCTGGGGAGGTCGGGAGCCTCAGAGGGGCCCACCCCAAGCAGTCGGTGGTCAGACAAGGAAATTCTGCATGCCTTTGACGCATGCAGCATCCAGAGGGAAGTACTGGCCAACACCGACAGCAGTGGAAGCCAAGCTGTACAGCACCCTGGAGGAGCTGCGGTGGACGGCAGCCTTCATCGAGGACACTGGGCTGCTCATCTATGTGAAGTGAACGAGGAAGAAGAAGAAGAAGTCTATGGTTAGCACTGGGCATAGCAGGTTCTTCGTCTGTGGGTTAACACTGGGCATAGCAAGTTCTTTGCCTATGGTTAACGGTGGGCATGGCAGGTTCTTTGTGGTTAACAATGGGCATAGCAAGTTGTTTGTCTATGGTTAACAATGGGCATAGCACGTTGTTTGTCTATGGTTAACACTGGGCATAGCAAGTTGTTTGAACATGTCTGTCATCATTGGGCATGGTGTGTGAGGAACAAAAGTGCAGTTTGGTTTTTGAAGGAGCTGTGTAAGCAGGTACTTGTCATTAGCCACATAAAGAGGATTTGGACACTTTTTACTTCACAGATAAGTAATCGACACTTTCAAAACTTTCAGCAGATACTAGCAGCCTAATAATTGCCCTCAGCATGTAACAAAACTGGCTGAAAAAAAAAAGCCTGTTGTATTCTTCATCTCATAATTCATGAAAATCCACAGTGGAGTAAGATGTGTTGTTGCTGCATTTGTAAGGTTCATGGATAATTTCTGAGGAGCCTTAGGAAAGTGATGTTTAGTTACTTTGTGCTGGACAAGTCAGTCATGTGGCCCAGACTGTGGCCGTCACTGAGTGCAGTAGCAACAGAACTGGAACTGCAGGTGCCACCCCTCACCACCTGCATGTTGCCTGAAAGACTCCAGTGACCATGGTGGACTCGGCCAGATGGACAAAGGACTGGAGAACTGCAGTATGACCATGACAACAACAGAAGACAGTGTGTGGACTGTAGACGCTGAATGGGTTCATGACAACAACAGAAGACAGTGTGTGGACTGTAGACACTGAATGGTTCATGACAACAACAGAAGACAGTGTGTGGACTGTAGGCACTGAATGGTTCATGACAACAACAGAAGACAGTGTGTGGACTGTAGGCACTGAATAATTCAGGTTCATGACAACAACAGAAGACAGTGTGTGGACTGTAGAGACTGAATGGACCATGACAACAACAGAAGACAGTGTGTGGACTGTAGGCACTGAATGGTTCATGACAACAACAGAAGACAGTGTGTGGACTGTAGGCACTGAATGGTTTATGACAACAACAGAAGACAGTGTGTGGACTGTAGAGACTGAATGGACCATGACAACAACAGAAGACAGTGTGTGGACTGTAGGCACTGAATGGTCCATGACAACAACAGAAGACAGTGTGTGGACTGTGTAGACACTGAATGGTTCATGACAACAACAGAAGACAGTGTGTGGACTGTAGAGACTGAATGGTTCATGACAACAACAGAAGACAGTGTGTGGACTGTAGAGACTGAATGGTTCATGACAACAACAGAGACAGTATGTGGACTGTAGACTGAATGGTTCATGACAACAACAGAAGACAGTGTGTGGACTGTAGACACTGAATGGTTCATGACAACAACAGAAGACAGTGTGGTGGACTGTAGACACTGAATGGTTCATGACAACAACAGAAGACAGTGTGTGGACTGTAGAGACTGAATGGTTCATGACAACAACAGAGACAGTGTGTGGACTGTAGACACTGGTTCATGACAACAACAGAAGACAGTGTGTGGACTGTGGACACTGAATGGTTCATGACAACAACAGAGACAGTGTGTGGACTGTAGACACTGACTGGTCATGACAAACAACAGAAGACAGTGTCATGACAACAACAGACTGTAGACTGTAGACACTGATGGGTTCATGACAACAACAGAAGACAGTGTGTGGACTGTAGACACTGAATGGTTCATGACAACAACAGAAGACAGTGTGTGGACTGTAGACACTGAATGGTTCATGACAACAACAGAAGACTGTGTGTGGACTGTAGAACCCACAGACACTGAAGTGTCATACTGACCACAGTGTAGTGTCATACTGACCACAGTGAAGTGTCATATTGACCACACTGAAGTGTCATATTGACCACACTGAAGTGTCATATTGACCACAGTGTAGTGTCATATTGACCACAGTGAAGTGTCACATTGACTACACTGTAGTGTCATATTGACTACACTGTAGTGTCATATTGACCACAGTGTAGTGTCATATTGACCACAGTGAAGTGTCATACTGACCACAGTGTAGTGTCATATTGATCACAGTGTAGTGTCATATTGACCACAGTGAAGTGTCACATTGACTACACTGTAGTGTCATATTGACTACACTGTAGTGTCATATTGACCACTGTGTAGTTTCATATTGACCACAGTGAAGTGTCATACTGACCACAGTGTAGTGTCATATTGATCACAGTGTAGTGTCATATTGACCACAGTGTAGTGTCATATTGACTACAGTGTAGTGTCATATTGACCACAGTGTAGTGTCATACTGACCACAGTGTAGTGTCATATTGATCACAGTGTAGTGTCATATTGACCACAGTGTGTGGACTGTAGGACTGGCAGACTGTCAGATAAGTCATATTGACCACATGACACAAATATCAGATAGAGCCTCGTAAGGTGATCAAAATGCTTTTTTTTTTTCATATCTAAACTTGATTGAGATGGAAACTGACAGACAAAAATGTTTCACTTTGGGTACAAATTATATCCCTGTGAATAAATGTTCTCATCTTTTAAAATGTAGCACATGGCTCTGGCTTTTGTTTGGTTTTTGTCTGGTTGATAACTATGACACATGCTAGGACTGCTAGCTCCACTACAGACAACATGGGGAACAGATCAGCTGTGTAGTCCGGTTGATGACTATGACACATGCTAGGACTGCTAGCTCCTCTACAGACAACATGAGGAACAGATCAGCTGTGTAGTCTGGTTGATGACTATGACACATGCTAGGACTCTGCTAGCTCCTCTACAGACAACATGGAGGACAGATCAGCTGTGTTGTCTGGTTGATGACTGTGACACATGCTAGTACTCTGCTAGCTCCACTACAGACAACATGGGGGACAGATCAGCTGTGTTGTTTGGTTGATAACTATGACACATGCTAGTACTCTGCTAGCTCCTCTACAGACAACATGGGGGACAGATCAGCTGTGTTGTCTGGTTGATGACTATGACACATGCTAGGACTGCTAGCTCCACTACAGACAACATGGGGGACAGATCAGCTGTGTTGTCTGGTTGATGACTATGACACATGCTAGGACTGCTAGCCCCACTACAGACAACATGGGGGACAGATCAGCTGTGTTGTTTGGTTGATAACTATGACACATGCTAGTACTGCTAGCTCCTCTACAGACAACATGGGGGACGTGAGTGAGATCAGCTGTGTTGTTTGGTTGATAACTATGACACATGCTAGGACTCTGCTACCCTCCTCTACAGACAACATGGGGGACAGATCAGCTGTGTTGTTTGGTTGATGACTATGACACATGCTAGGACTCTGCTACCTCCTCTACAGACAACATGGGGGACAGATCAGCTGTGTTGTCTGGATCATTGCCGTGGTCAATGGCACAAAAACTACAGAAGGACACATCACTTCAGGGCTGGACACTAAAGAATTCCAGAACTCTGCATTGGAGTCAGCCATGTGGTCTTTGGATGACTGGCACTTCACCTACATGCCTGTGCTCACTGTGACTTCTGTGTTGTCTGCTGTTCACCACTTCACCTACATGCCTGTGCTCACTGTGACTTCTGTGTTGTCTGCTGTTCACACTTCACCTACATGCCTGTGCTCACTGTGACTTCTGTGTTGTCTGCTGTTCACACTTCACCTACATGCCTGTGCTCACTGTGACTTCTGTGTTGTCTGCTGTTCACACTTCACCTACATGCCTGTGCTCACTGTGACTTCTCTGTTGTCTGCTGTTCACACTTCACCTGCATGCCTGTGCTCACTGTGACTTCTATGTTGTCTGCTGTTCACACTTTCACCTACATGCCTGCGCTCACTGTGACTTTTTTTTTTTTTTTAAACTGTAGACAACTGCAATTTAAAAAAAGAAACAAAATGCCTTGCTGAATGTACCACTTTTGAATGGTCAAACTGAGCTGCTGTATGGCTAAGGTCAGCCTGTACCTGTAGACTGACAGTGAATCAAGAGACAGAACTGTGTGAAGAATATCACTGCTGTCTGAGGGGGACCTGTACACTGACAGTGAATCAAGAGACAGAACTGTGTGAAGAATATCACTGCTGTCTGAGGTGGACCTGTACACTGACAGTGAATCAAGGGACAGAACTGTGTGAAGAATATCACTGCTGTCTGAGGTGGACCTGTACACTGACAGTGAATCAAGGGACAGAACTGTGTGAAGAATATCACTGCTGTCTGAGGTGGACCTGTAGACTGACAGTGAATCAAGGGACAGAACTGTGTGGAGAAGATCACTGCTGTCTGAGGGGGAGGGGGGATGGAACAGACATGGAGGGAAGAAAGAGCTGGTGTTTTAAGCCAGACACTGAACAGATGGTTTAGGACAGAGAGGAGCAAATGGTAGTTTTCTTTAAAAGATCAGATAAATGGCTTACAGGTATCAGGTTTAGTCTGTTGTTGCAATAGATGAGGAACACATTTGACACGTAAGCAGAAGTTCATCCAGTTTGATGTAAAAAGAGAACAGCAAAATTGGGTTGACATACTAGCAGTAGCACAATCACATCATTGAGCAGATCTCATTTTTGCTTTTTATGTTGTTGTTGTTGTTCAGCCCCCATCCCTAGTTTCTTAGGGAGTGAGCTACAATCTCTTTTGTATTTATTTGTTGTCACAATTCTGATTTCTTTTCACACTCAGTTAAAAGCAACCTCCATTTAAAGCTGTTCCATATTTTATTTTTTTTTATTTTTTTTTTTAACACTGATGTGAGCAACATTTGTGCAAGGTATTTGCTTGGAGCTGTTTGCTGACTTGGAAAAAAACAAAACAAAACAAAACAAAAAAAAAAGAAAAACAAAAACAAACAAACAAACAAAACAAAAAAACAACAACAAAGAAGCAAAGAAACCAAACCAGTGCATACTCCAGGATGGCATATATCCAGGTTGAGTCAGGTTGGGTTTTTTAACTGTTACCTACATTTCTTGGTATTGGCAGAAGCTGAGTCATGTTGGGTTTAACTATTACCTACATTTCTTAATATTGGCAGAAGTTGAGTCTTGTTGGTTTTAACTATTACCTATATTTCTTGGTATTGGCAGAGTTGAGTCATGTTGGGTTCAACTATTACCTACATTTCTTGGTATTGGCAGAAAGTTGAGTCTTGTTGGGTTTAACTCTTACCTACATTTCTTGATATTGGCAGAAGTTGAGTTTTGTTGGGTTTAACTGTTACCTACATTTCTTGATATTGGCAGAAGTTGAGTCATGTTTGGGTGTAACTATTACCTACATTTCTTGATATTGGCAGAAGTTGAGTCATGTTGGGTTTAACTATTACCTACATTTCTTGATATTGGCAGAAGTTGAGTTTTGTTGGGTTTAACTGTTACCTACAACATTTGATATTGACAGAAGTTGAGTCATGTGGGTTCAACTATTACCTACAACATTTCTTGATATTGGCAGAATGTAAGCTACCGAAGGGTTTGGTATTGGCTGAAACTATTATGCCTCACTTTTGACTTGGATTTGAACTGCACTGAATTTGAAATGTAAACTGATTTGCTAGTGATGAGACTTTAAACAGAATGTAGCTCTGTACTGTGTTTCTGTGGAGTTTGCTAGTGGACTGATGTCTGTGTTGTTGCTCTGTTTCACAGGGCTCAGGATGCAGTGGACTGATGTCTGTGTTGTAGCTCTGTTTCACAGGCTCAGGATGCAGTGGACTGATGTCTGTGCTGTAGCTCTGTTCCACAGGCTCAGGATGCAGTGGACAGATGTCTGTGCTGTAGCTCTGTTCCACAGGCTCAGGATGCAGTGGACTGATGTCTGTGCTGTAACCCTTTTTCTTGTGTGCTCAGGATGCAGTGGACTGATGTCTGTGTTGTTACTCTCTTTTTTGGCTCAGGAGGAGGCGGGCAGCAGCAGAACCCCGCAGCAGCCCCACCTCAGCCCAACGATGATGGAAGAGGGCAGCAGCAGCAGGATCAGCACCCTGTAGCCCCTCCTCCCCTTCGTCGATCGACCAGAACCCGACGCGCTCCAGACCGCTACGAATCGGTGGATTTTCGCACCGATTCGTACTTGCGGAGGCTGGGAGCGGATCGACGGAGGAGGAGGAGAGGGCGCCAGGGTGAATGAACTCATGTATGTGGTTTGTTGATGTCATCACCCTTTAAGTGGATAATGTCAGTCTGTTTTTTGTTTATTTCTTGCTTCCTTATCTGGTTGACATTAGACTGGTGTCATCAGCATAGCCTGAGGAGGAATAGTCTTGGTTTCATGAGGCAGTCATCTTCATGTTCTCCAGCATGTTTGTGTATTCAGTGTTCTTGTCATCATCAGGAGAGACTGGCTTTAAGGCACTGAGGAATAAGAGAATGCTGTTGAAGGCTAAGATAAATACAGTTAAAGAAAAGAAAAGAAAGCTGCAACATACAGCTATGTGAGCAGTATGCAGGCTCACACTCGCGTATGTTTTTTTTTTGTTTTTTGTTTGTTTGTTTGTTTTTGGTTTATTTTCTGTTTTAAACAAGAATAGATGTATGGACTTGAAATCTCTTCATAGATATGCTGTGAAATTACTGCTGTTCAAGATTTGACAATAGCACCATTTGTGTGTTCAAAATGGTATCGGGGTATCGTCTCCCTTCTCCAGGGGTTCTTGGGCTGTATGAGTGTTGCTCTGGCCTTGCTTTGCTTGATGTATGTTAACTAATGATAGGAAAGAACCATTGGCACCACACAACCTTTCCCCCCATTTCCCACCTGTCGTCCCTGTGACAACCAGCTACAATCAGTTATAGAACGTCTCCATTGGCACCACATGACCTTTTCCCCCATTTCCCACATGACATCCCAGTGACAACCAGCTACAATCAGCTGTAGAATATCTTGACCCCCCCCACATATGTCTGAGTATGGTTTACAACAGGCGTGAATTGGTCAGTACCAGTGACCGCCCCACATATGTCTGAGTATGGTTTACAGCAGGCATGAATCGGTCAGTACCAGTGACCAGCTCCACATATGTCCGAGTATGGTTTACAACAGGCGTGAATTAGTCAGTACCAGTGACCAGCTCCACATATGTCTGAGTGTGGTTTACACTAAACGAGCACCAACATGAATTGGTCAGTACCAGTGAGCAGCTGACTTCCGTGATGTGTTTTCCTGGGCACATCTCCATGAAAAAAACAAAAAAGACATGCATGTGCCAGTGCACACTGGGGGGAATGTAGGGAAGCCTTGGCAGCCTCCTCAGTCTCTTTAATGAACACACACACACACACACACACACACACACACACACACACACACACTCACTCACTGAAAATGGGTATATGCACTCTTGTACACTTAAACATGTACAAACAAATACCCACTCACTCAGTGATGCCCCCATTCACTACCTGCATTGTTAGCTTTTTTTTTTTGAAGTCTGATAAACACCACCATTAATAAAGTACACATTCTTGAATCATGTAGCTGTTACATCTAAAGTAGTTTTTCAAAGTTCAGTTGCCTTATTATTTTGATTTGTTACTGCATTCCATACACAATGGTCAGACAAATCCCATGACTTGAGGTACATCTGTATTCAGCAGATCGGGATTCAAAAGTTGGTCAAGTCATCGTTTATTGCTCAGAAGATTGACAGTGATTAGATGCCAGTCTGAAATGCGCATTGGAATGCAGTAAGCTCAGATTTTTTAGTGTTCTCACAGAAATCTGTGTCATTTGAATGCAGTAAGCCGCTCAGATCGACTTTGTCATCGTTGACTTTCAACCCGCTCAGATCGACTTTGTCATTGTTGACTAAGACAGCCTGTTCAGATTGACTTTGTCATTGTTGACTTTCAACCCGTTCAAATCGACTTTGTCATTGTTGACTTTCAGCCCGCTCAGATCGACTTTGTCATTGTTGACTTTCAGCCCGCTCAGATCGACTTTGTCATTGTTGACTTTCAAGCCGCTCAGATCGACTTTGTCATTGTTGACTTTCAAGCCGCTCAGATCGACTTTGTCATTGTAGACTTTCAACCCGCTCAGATCGACTTTGTCATTGTTGACTTTCAACCCGCTCAGATCGACTTCGTCATTGTTGATTTCCAGCAATGTTAGCAATAAGCAAAGTTGTTTAGATGCAAAAGTCAGCATGAAATACTTCTTTAACTTTGCCCCATGTTGATTTGCTAAATGAATCTGCTCATAAGGTTAAATTCATGCTGTCAGCATGAAATACTTCTTTAACTTTGCGCATTGTTAATTTTCCAAATGAATCTGCTCATAATGTTCAATTCATGCTGCTGTCTTAGCTTTAAAGAACTTTAGTGTTGGCTATTTGCCGTTTCCAGTCTCTTATTTTTCATATGAATAATCCAATTAGATTAATTCTTGCTTGAAATGTGGAGTTGTTTCCTGTTGAAATGTTGAATGATGGCTGTGTCAGTGACATGTGCAGTGAACTGTGACAAGCGGTTTGGGTGTTCAGTAAAACAGCCATTGAATGTCAAAGTGTAAAATAGCAGGGGAACACACACATGCATAACCATACCTGCTCTTTGAATCACATCTGACATTACACAGTGTGTCTCTGGCATGTGTTAGTGGACTGATGTGTGTAGTGTAACTGTAGTGTGAATTGCATCCAACACTGCACTGGTGTTTTCTCTGGCATGTGTTAGTGGACTGATGTGTGTAGTGTAACTGCAGTATGCTCTGTGAATTACATCCAACACTGCACTGTGTTTCTCTGACATGTGTTAGTGGACTGTGTGTAGTGTAACTGTAGTGTGATCTTTGAATTACATCCAACACTACACTGTGTTTCTCTGACATGAGCCAGTGAACTGATGTCCCCGTTGTGATTGTGTTGCACAGGCCGCCAGGACCATCCCACAGCCATGGACCATCAGCAGGACCAACGCTATTATTTCAGAGGTAACGGTGCTGCCGGTCAGAGGACCCGGGCCTTTAGGGTAGGTTCCCTGGCTGCTGCTGTAGGTCTGTAAGGCGCAGACACCCATGACAACAAACTCACCACATGCAGCAGGAACAGACAATCAGACAACACCAACACACAGGTACACAGACACACAGACAGACAACACGGGGTTGTTCTCGGTGCTAGAGGCCTACCCTCTGCCCGATGAAGAGCCCCAGCCATCCACATCCACGGCTAGGTCCCCAGGGCAGCAGCCATGGCGGGTGCTTTCACCCGCCAATTCCCCTGTGCCTGTCTTGTCCTCCACTGTCTTGTCTGAGTCCTATTACAACCAGGCTAGGGAGTGGGAGATGGAGGCGGTAGAGGATTGGGAAGGAAGGGGGGAAGAAGATGTAGGAGGGAGGGAGGGAGGGAGGTGGTAGATGTGGAGGGTGAGGTAGAGGCAGGGCAAGATAGGAGGGGAGGGGGTGGCAGCTTTAGGGCAGAATGTGGGAGGGTTAGGTCATCAGACCCCTCCTGCAGAAGACAGCCACAGACAGCGCAGTGCCAATGGAGGGGTTAGATGTAGGTCAGAGACAGGGCCTGGGTGCAGAATTGTCAGGTAGAGGGTAGTGTGAACAAAGGGCACAGTTCATAGCATACTTCACTTCAGGGATGGGAGTTGATAGTTATTTGTTTAGAAAGAAAAAAAAGATTGAGTCTTTCCAGTATGTTTGTTTTGATGGTTTGCTGTATTAACCTTGTTCACATTATTGTATATTTAGTTCTGTGGTGTTGCGTCTCTTTGTTTTGATAGGCACAGCAGTATTAGTATTACAAGCTGGAATATAACTGTAAAGGTTTTTTTTTTTTTTTCTTTTTTTTAATCTACTGTAAGTTGGCTGATGCAAACTAATTGTACAAAAGAAGTTATGATTTGATGTTCGAGAAAATAGTTTTTTTTTTTTTCTCAATTTGGGTACTATTAAGATCTTGCTTAAAAAAAGTAAACTTAGATATAGAATAGCATAGAAAAAGTAGGTATGTTACTTTATAATCAGCAGCAACAATCAGATTGATGTTGGACTATGTAGGAAATGGGCCCGGGCGTTAGATTAATCATAATAGGTAGTTTAGGTTAGCATAGGGAGACCGGCGGCACCGCATTTCAATTCTTTATTTACAGTTTTTTTTTCTTTTCTGCATTTCAACATCACTTTCTAGTGGACATGAACCATGTTTAGTTACAGTGCATGTACCTGTTGATTAATTAAATTCTTTCTTTCAGTTCACCAATCATTTAAAAAGAGTTGTAGTTCCTTTTTTCTGTTTATCTTTAGATCAAGTTTCGAAGTGAGGTGACTGCTGGCGGAAATCTAAACAAATTTTGAATATTATTTGTGAGACTTGACTGAAAAACGTAGACAAACGAATCACAAGCAAAAAACACAGACAAGGCAAAGCAGGTTTTTTGTTTTGTCTTGTGATTCATCTGTCCACGTTTTTCGGCAGAGCCTTATACATAATTTTTGCAATTTGTCTACCTTTAGTTTAACTAATTATTTCTTACAAGTTCAAGGCCATTTGTTGTTGGCTGGGTTAGAAGCAACATTATTTCTCTGTCTGTAAGTTCAAGAATCTTGTGTATGAAATGATATAAACACACACACACACGCACATGCACGTACGCACTCTCTCTCTCTCTCTCTCTCTCTCTCTCTCTCTCTCTCTCTCTCTCTCTCTCTCTTCTCACCTTTATTATGCTACAGTTTAGTTCATGTTGTTTCTCTTAATACAGCATTTCTTTGTCAGTACAGCCTTCGGTGAATACCTTTTCAACTTAAAGCTTGTTTTGTAAGCCTTTTTTTTTTTTTAAATCGTATCGGTGTAACCTTCCATCATAGAGGTTGTTTGTAGGCCATTGTTGATGAAAAGCAGAATCTCTTGGTCACTCTCTCACACTTGTGCTCTTTATCAGGCTTATTTGTTTCTCTCTATTCCTGTTTCTCAGCTATGTGTTTTTTGCATGTTGGGGGGGAGGGGGGGAGATGAGCGTGTGTGTAAGTACTGGTGTTTATGTTTGTGTGTGTGTGCATGCATGTGTGTGCGATGTTTGTGTGTGTGTGTGTTTGTGTGTGCGTGTGCGTGTGTGTGTGTGTGTGTGTGTGTGTGCACACATGCAGGATGAAAAGGGAGGGAGAGAGAGAGAGAGAGGGGAGGAGAGAGAGAGAGAGAGAATGCTGAGAGAAGGAGAGATGGAAAGTGAGCAGCAATACAAGAGAGTGTGAAGGGGAAAGAGGAAGACAGAAGACTGTTTTAGGATAGCTTGTCAAGTGCAGGTCTCGTGACAAAGAGGCCCACTGAATGTTACATTAATTCTCTAAGAAAATCCTGAGGCAGCCATAAAGACGAAACAGTCTTGTGCCGTTTGCACACAGGCCACTCATTTTATACCCATTCTTATCTTTGAAAAGGTGAAGAAGCTGTGTGGTGCATTGCATGTCATGTTCCACTCACAGTGAAACATATTCTTTTAGAGTGGTGGGACTTGCACGATGTGAGGCATAAACACTTTACAGCAGACTCCATGAAAACCCTGTTCAGAGATGTCCCACCTGACGTGATCTTTGAGTTGTGAAAGAGATTGACATTTTTCATCTGATCTAAGATTTTACAGAAGAAAGATTTTAACGAAGTTTCTGATATGCTTTTAGAAGATGCATTTTAAAGTGATGTGTGAAAGTTTTCTTTTCTTTTTTTTTTAACTTGAGTTAATTTTAACGTAGTGATAGCCCTTATATGTCCCTTTGTGGTGAAGGCTGGTTCTGTTGAGGTTATCTGTCTGAGGGTCTGGGCTTACCATGCCTATTGTGAAGGGGTGGTTCTGTTGAGGTTATCTGTCTGAGGGTCTGGGCCCACACTGCCTATTGTGAAGGCTGGGTCTGTTGAGGTTATCTGTCTGAGGTCTGGGCCCACACTGCCTATTGTGAAGGCTGGGTCTGTTGAGGTTATCTGTGTGAGGGTCTGGGCCCACACTGCCTATTGTGAAGGCTGGGTCTGTTGAGGTTATCTGTGTGAGGGTCTGGGCCCACACTGCCTATTGTGAAGGCTGGGTCTGTTGAGGTTATCTGTCTGAGGGTCTGGGCCCACACTGCCTATTGTGAAGGCTGGGTCTGTTGAGGTTATCTGTGTGAGGGTCTGGGCCCACACTGCCTATTGTGAAGGCTGGGTCTGTTGAGGTTCTGTCTGAGAGTCTGGGCCCACACTGCCTATTGTGAAGGCTGGGTCTGTTGAGGTTATCTGTCTGAGGGTCTGGGCCCACACTGCCTATTGTGAAGGCTGGGTCTGTTGAGGTTATCTGTCTGAGGGTCTGGGCCCACACTGCCTATTGTGAAGGCTGGGTCTGTTGAGGTTATCTGTCTGAGGGTCTGGGCCCACACTGCCTATTGTGAAGGCTGGGTCTGTTGAGGTTATCTGTCTGAGGGTCTGGGCCCACACTGCCTATTGTGAAGGCTGGGTCTGTTGAGGTTATGTGAGGGTCTGGGCCCCACTGCCTATTGTGAAGGCTGGGTCTGTTGAGGTTATCTGTCTGAGGGTCTGGGCCCACACTGCCTATTGTGAAGGCTGGGTCTGTTGGGTATCTGTCTGAGGGTCTGGGCCCACACTGCCTATTGTGAAGGCTGGGTCTGTTGAGGTTATCTGTCTGAGGGTCTGGGCCCACACTGCCTATTGTGAAGGCTGGGTCTGTTGAGGTTATCTGTCTGAGGGTCTGGGCCCACACTGCCAACTCCTGTGACAGCCACAGGAGAACTACTCTGGGGTTAGGGGGCAGACCTGGCAGCGCCATTGCTGCTCACACTGGGAGTTGTCTGTGCAGATCAGATTTGCAGCTGCATGTGCTGGGTCCTGGTCTGCACTAATGGCAGCCATGTCCTGCGCAGTCCAGTCTCCAACTGTCAAACAGTCAAAATGCTGACATCAGTCCACAAGGCCATGACACGAGAACACAGAGCAGAGCTGGATTAGGTAAAGGCAGCCTGCTGTTGACTACATGGGAAACTCCATAATCCATGAAAAAGAGGCTTGCCTTGAGATATGGACTTTGTCACATGTAATAGCGACTTTGTCACATGTAATAGCTACTTTCTTCTAAATCTCTCCGCTCATGAGCATGGTGCTTTCTTTGAATCAGATACTCTGTAAACGTGTCAGAGTGTGAAGATGGATCCAGCACTGTCTATAGTGTCTCACTGACTGTGCCTGCTGACAGAGATGTGACGTGAAGATGGATCCAGCACTGTCTATAGTGTGTCTGAGTGACTGTACCTGCTGACAGTGATGATGATGTGAAGATGAGTCCAGCACTGTCTGTCGTGTCTCACTGACTGTGCCTGCTGACAGTGATGATGATGTGAAGATGAGTCCAGCACTGTCTGTAGTGTCTGACTGTGCCTGCTGACAGTGGTGATGATGTGAAGATGAGTCCAGCACTGTCTGTCGTGTCTCACTGACTGTGCCTGCTGACAGTGGTGATGATGTGAAGATGAGTCCAGCACTGTCTGTAGTGTCTGACTGTGCCTGCTGACAGTGGTGATGATGTGAAGATGAGTCCAGCACTGTCTGTCGTGTCTCACTGACTGTGCCTGCTGACAGTGGTGATGATGTGAAGATGAGTCCAGCACTGTCTGTAGTGTCTGACTGTGCCTGCTGACAGTGGTGATGATGTGAAGATGAGTCCAGCACTGTCTGTAGTGTCTCACTGACTGTACCTGCTGACAGTGGTGATGATGTGAAGATGAGTCCAGCACTGTCTATATGTGTCTCACTGACTGCCTGCTGACAGTGGTGATGTGAAGATGAGTCCAGCACTGTCTGTAGTGTCTGACTGTGTCTGCTGACAGTGGTGATGATGTGAAGATGAGTCCAGCACTGTCTGTCGTGTCTCACTGACTGTGCCTGCTGACAGTCGTGGTATGAAGATGAGTCCATGAAGGTCACCAAGGAATAAACCAATCCAAAGCGCTCTGAGAAGTGAAGTGTTGTTTCCAGGAATAAACTCTGCAATGGAATATGCAATTCACAGCTGTAATCCTTGTCAGGCCACTAGTAGTTGTAGAGAACATGAACCGCTTAGCTGTCAGATCTTCCAAATGGTCCATGGCAAAAGCTAAGCATGGATTTTCGTGGTATGTCACCAAAAGATGAATCACCAACTGAGGCTAAATTGGTATGACAAGTTGTGCCCCTTTCAAGTGAATGTTTTGATCAGCGTTGACACAAAGTGAGTCTCTGACATTGAAAAACATGTTGAAAACTCCTTTTTCAACGTTTTCTTCTTTTTCATGCCAATGGTTAGTCTTGACAAGTCTGATGATTGCTAATGTAACGTGGAATCAGCAGATGTTGCAGCCTGTACATCTTCAAGTGTGATGGCATTTGACATAGACGCTGATGCAGTGAAGTTGACAAATTCTTCTGTAACTCTTTCGTCATGAGATGACCGTTGATTCTGAGAACCAGGATGGCGTAAGGCATAGTCTGCTGGATTGACTTCGTGGTGTTGCAATAGGCAAGAGTGGCAGATTTGTAGAGAGCAGTCTTGACATTGTTGAAGGCTCTTTGTTGGTCTTCCCCCCAGAGCTGTGTTGTGTTGTGTTTCATGAGTTGACTTGACTTGATGGTTCTGTGAGTGTTGCAAATGTTTGAATGAACCGGGCAGAGTACTGAGCCACCCCAGAAATGAATGTCGTTCAGTGGCGTTGGTCAGTCTTGCAGCTTCTTGAAGTGCACAGACTGTTGCAGGATGTGGTCTTAGCGCATCAGCTGTGAAGACAAAACCATAGAGTTCAACCTGGGGTTGTGGAAGTGTGCATTTCTGATGGTGTTACTGCATCAGCTGTGAAGATAAAAGCATAGAGTTAACCTGGGGTTGTGGAAATGTGCATTTCTGATGGTGGAGTGTCAGTCCAGCTTCATGTAGATGCTGTAACACTTCTTTGAGTGAACAGTGATGGTCAGCAGTGTCTTTTCCCACCATGATGTCATCACGTATGTGAGCAGCACCTTTGATGTCAGCTATGATGGGTTGGATCGAATGCTGAAAAATTTCAGCTGCAGAGTGGATGCCAAAACTCAGCCGTTTGAACCTGTAGAGACCACAGTGTGTTGAAAATGTTGTGGTGCATTGGCACTCTGCTTGAGTACTAGCTGATGGTAGCCTGAACTATGAAAGATTTGTAACAAAATTATATTCTTTACCTCTGACCCAGAACCTCGTACATACGAAAGAAAACAAGACTACACTTGATGCATACTTCAAAACCACCTGTCAACATTCTGTATAAAAGACACGTCCTCTGACATGGCTCAGTAGGTGATGAGATGGAGACAACTTGCACAGAACTGTGACTGTGGTGACAATGAAGGTGATTTGATCAGAACACAGTGGGTCTCTACAATTCCTGCTGCTCCAAAGCCCTGCACTCCACATCAGATGTGTGTCTGTGTAGATGTGAGAGTTGCAAGCAAAGCCATTGTCAGAACCGTCATGTGACCCCAACACTGGAAGAACTTGTCACAGACATGGAAGGTGCTGCTGTATTCAGCAAACTGTATCTTGGACACATCATGAAACAAGGTGAAGTTGTGGTTACGTCCTGGTCTCCGTGCCCTTCTTTTGCAGAGCTGATCTTGTAGGAAGGGCCTGTGCCTTACACAGAGGACAATCTTTATCCAGCTGTTACTTATGGCCCTTTGCTAGCTGGGCTAAAAGCAACGTTAGTCTTCTTTCTTTCTTAAGCTGTGTTGGTGGTGATTACTGGTTTGCTTTCTGTTCTGCGCGCTGCTTTTCCTCCTCATGGCCCTGCTAGGAACTGTGTGTTGACTGGGCTTTGTTGGCCTGGATTCACACAGGTTGGGATGAACCCTTGCCAGCAATCAGTGAAGATGTCAGTGTGGGGAGAGGCCTCTGACCCTGTCAGATACTTCATTGTAGTGTCTAAATGGCTGCGCCTGCTGACAGTGGTGGTGTAGAGCCTTTGTAAAGACTTTACACTATGAGATGAAAGTTAACAAGAGTCTAGCTGCTGCTGCTCAAGGTTCGTTTTTGATGCTCTTCGTCACTTAACAACAACATACAGAACTTCAGTTTCTGTGGACTAAGATCTATCGTCTTTCTACACAAGGGATATAAAAAGAAGTTTCACTGCCTGGGTTCTTTCAAAACAGGACACAAAACATAGGCAGAAAACAAAACAAAACAAAACAAAACAGAACGTTGAACCCACTTGGGAGAGGAGGAGTTGTGTACTTCGACTCATCGAGTCTTCAAAGCAGCTGAAGATAGCGGCAGTCACCAGTGCAGTTTTCTGGTTGTTGAATGATGTTCACTTGTCTGGAGAACAGTTCACTGCTGGTTTGGAGGGGAAATAGAAAAGTGGATGGGCAAAGGAAGTGAGAGAGAATCTATCAAATGTTCACGAATAAACTTCATTACTCTTGGAGAAAAAGTTTTAAATTCAACAACATGAACATACTATGAAATGAAAACTGAACTTCACCAACAGAACACTATCAAATTGAATGCATACCTTATTTTTCACAGTATTGAATGCACACATTCAGCCTATGTGAAGAAATGTGATAAGTACAATGTGTTAAGAGCTAGACTATTAGCAAACTAGTCAAATCTGGCTTTGACAAAATGTTATTGAAGAATCATGAACTTGGAGAATTTCCATCTGGTTTGCTCATTTTGTTTTAATGCTTTTTATTTTGGGATGAAGTCCTTGAGGTAGGCAGATTTTCTTCAAGATTGTCCAGAGCAGCAAGTTTATCTTGATGCTGGATTGCCTACGTAGGACAGAGTGTCTGGCTCTGCTGAGTTAGCATCAGGCATTGCTGGGTTGTTCACATAGGGCGGAGCGTCTGGCTGTGCTGACTTAGCATCAGGCATTGCTGGGTTGTTCACATAGGGCGGAGCGTCTGGCTGTGCTGACTTAGCATCAGGCATTGCTGGGTTGTTCACATAGGGCGGAGCGTCTGGCTGTGCTGACTTAGCATCAGTCATTGCTGGATTGCCCGCTTCATCACCATGCATGGCAGGTGTTTCTGCTGTTTTGTCAGATGTGGGCGTAGTGACAGCAGGTTCTCTGGATGTCAGTTTTGGCTTTTGGCAGAAGGTAGGCCTCTTGCTCTGAGAAGAACACTGTATTGTCTGTCTGTGTAACTGTGTGTTGGAGTGGACTCCAAGGCAGTCACAAACTCCCTGGTGTTGGCTGATTGCCTGTTCCTGCTGCATGTGGTTAAGTTGTCATGGGTGTCTGTGTCTAACAGACCTACAACAGCAGCTGGGGGACCTACCCTAAAGGCCTGGGTCCTCTAACCGGGAGCAATGTTACCTTTGAAATAACACCAACAAACCACATGCACAAACTCATTGACCCTCGCACCCCTCTCCTGCTCCTCTGATCCCGCTCCAGTCTTCTCAGATACCATCCGTCTTAAAATCAGTGGATTCATACCCATCTGGAGGGGGCCTGACTCCAGTAGATCTTCGAAGTGGTGGCGGGTCCACCTGCTCCTGCTGCTGCTGCCTTGCCCCATCGCCTGGTTGAGGAGGGGCCTGAGGTTGAGGAGGGGCCAGAGGTTGAGGAGGGGCCAGAGGTTGAGGAAGGGACGGAAGTTTAGGAGGGGACGGAAGTTTAGGAGGGGCCCCACTGGGGTTATGCTGCCTGCCTCCTCCTGAGCCAATAGGAAAAGAGAGTAACAACACAAACATCTGTCCACTTCATCCTGAGCATGTTAACAGAGTAACAACACAAACATCAGACCACATATCCTGAGCCTGTAAAACATGTAACAACACAAATATGCATGAGTGCATGCAAATGTCAATATGCAAAAGATTCATAATATACTCATGCAGTATATATGTGTGAAAGATTTCTGATATACTCATGCAGTGTATATGTTTGAAAGATTTATGACATACTCATGCAGTATATATGTGTAAAAGATTTATACTCATACAGTATATATGTGTGAAAGATTTATACTCATGCAGTATATAATGTGTGTGAAAGATTCATGATATACTCACGTAACATACATGAGTGTGAGCCTGCATACTGCTCATATAGTGTATGTATCCACTTTCTTTTCTTTTCTTTTTTTTTTTTTTTTTTTTTAATTGTATATATCTTGGCCTTCAACGACATTCTGTTATTCCTCAGTGTCTTTAAAGTCAGTCTTTCCTGATGAACAAGAAGTTAGAACATTGAATGCACAAATATGGTGGAGAACATGAAGATGACTGCCTCATGAAATCAGGTCTATTCCTCCTCAGGCTGTGCTGATGACACCAGTCTAATGTCAACCAGATAAGGAGGCTAGAAATAAACAAAAAACAGACTGATGTTATCCACTTGAAGGGTGATGACACCAACAAACACATACATGAATTCATTCACTCTCGCACCCCACTCCTCCTCCTCTATCGATCCCGCTCCAGCCGTCTGAAATAGGAATCAGTTCGAAAATCGATGGATTGATATGGGTCTGGAGGGCGCCTGACTCGTGTTGATTGACGGAGCGGTGGAGGGTCTACTGGGTGCTGGTCTTGCTGCCGCTGCCCTCTCCCATCGTCACCATCATGTTGAGGTGGGGCTGCTGCGGCTTTCTGCTGCCCGCCGCCTCCTGAGCCAATAAAAGAGAGTTACAGCACAGACATCAGTCCACTGCATCCTGAGCCTGTGAAACGGAGCAACAACACAGACATCAGTCCACTGCATCCTGAGCCAAAAATGAGAGTAACAACACAGACATCAGTCCACTGCATCCTGAGCCTGTGGAACAGAGTAACAACACAGACATCAGTCCACTGCATCCTGAGCCTGTGGAACAGAGTAACAACACAGACATCAGTCCACTGTATCCTGAGCCTGTGGAACAGAGTAACAACACAGACATCAGTCCACTGTATCCTGAGCCTGTGAAACAGAGTAACAACACAGACATCAGTCCACTGTATCCTGAGCCTGTGAAACGGAGCAACAACACAGACATCAGTCCACTGCATCCTGAGCCAAAAATGAGAGTAACAACACAGACATCAGTCCACTGCATCCTGAGCCTGTGGAACAGAGCTACAGCACAGACATCAGTCCACTGCATCCTGAGCCTGTAAAACGGCTACAACACAGACATCAGTCCACTGCATCCTGAGCCTGTGGAACAGAGCTACAGCACAGACATCAGTCCACTGCATCCTGAGCCTGTAAAACAGTAACAACACAGACATCAGTCCACTGCATCCTGAGCCTGTGGAACAGAGTAACAACACAGACATCAGTCCACTGTATCCTGAGCCTGTGAAACAGAGTAACAACATGGACATCAGTCCACTGCATCCTGAGCCTGTGGAAACAGAGTAACAACACAGACATCAGTCCACTGTATCCTGAGCCTGTGAAACAGAGTAACAACACAGACATCAGTCTGCTGTATCCTGAGCCTGTGAAACTTTAACAACACAGACATCAGTCCCACTGCATCCTGTGAGCCTGTAAAACAGAGTAACAACACAGACATCAGTCCGCTGTATCCTGAGCCTGTAAAACAGAGTAACAACACAGACATCAGTCCACTGCATCCTGAGTCTGTGGAACAGAGTAACAACACAGACACATCAGTCCACTGTATCCTGAGTCTGTGGAACAGAGTAACAACACAGACATCAGTCCGCTGTATCCTGAGTCTGTGGAACAGAGTAACAACACAGACATCAGTCCACTGCATCTACGTCTGCCTTACACAGAGGATGACCTTGATGCAGCTGTTACTTATGGCCCTTTGCTAGCTGGGCTATAAGCAACGTTAGTCTTCTTTCTTTCTTAAGCTGTGTTGGTGGGTGATTACTGGTTTGCTTTCTGTTCTGCGCTGCTTTTCCTCCTCATGGCCCTGCTAGGAACTGTGTGTTGACTGGGCTTTGTTGGCCTGGATTCACACAGGTTGGGATGAACCCTTGCCAGCAATCAGTGAAGATGTCAGTGTGGGGAGAGGCCTCTGACCCTGTCAGATACTTCATATAGCGTCTGACTGACTGTGTCTGCTGACCATGGTGGTGTAGTCTTTGTATAGACTTACACTATGAGATGAAAGTTACAGAGGCCAGCTGCTGCTGCTCAAGGTTCGTTTTTGGTGCTCTTTGTCACTTAACACTTAACAACAATGTACAGGACTTCTGTTTCTGTGGACTAAGATAGTGTCTTTCTACACAAATGCAGTGGATATTACATCCCACCCCATCTTGCAAGAAAACATACACCATATATTATCAAATGTCTACATTTCTACATGTTCGCTAATAAACTGGAAACTTCATTACTTTTGGAGAAAAGTTCTTAAACTCAACAATATGAACATACTATGAAATAAAAACTAAACTCCAACAACAGAACACTATCAAATTGAAGGCATGACTTAATATTTCCAATATTGAATGCACACATTTTTCAGCCCATATGAAGGAATGTAAAAATGTCGTCGAGGCCACAGCTTTCTTTCACTTGAAAGATCAGAGCCAGCACCTGTCATCAGTGGAGTCCCACAGGGGACAGTTCTAGGGCCGATCCTATTTCTGATCTTCATCAGCGACATGCCTCAGAACAGCAAGGCCAACATCAGACTGTTTGTTGATGACGGCACAGTCTGTTCCACCATTAACTCCAGCCAAGACTTCAAGGCGCTCCAAGAAGATCTCAACTTGCTGAATGATGGGGGAACAACGATGGGGATGAAATTTCACCGCGAAAAATGTAATGTCCTTACCTGCTCAACATCAAGAAACCCAATCAGCTTCAAGTACAAACTTAAAGGACATACCCTGGACCATGTCGACAGCTCAAAATACCTTGGCGTCGACATAAGAAGTGACCTCAACTGGAAAGACCATGTTACAAGAGTCACTAACAAGGCCAACAGCATGGTAGGCTTCCTGAAAACAAACCTGAAGATCTCCAGTAAAGCCACCAAAACCAGTGCTTACCTAACACTGGTCCGCCCTCACCTGGAGTATTGCTCATCAGTGTGGAGTCCGTACAAAGCAGGCCAGAAGAAAAAGATCGAAATGGTGCAAAGAAGAGCAGCCCGATATGTATGCAACAAATATGACTGGACCAGCAGCGTAACAGCCATGCTGCAAGATCTGGAATGGGAACCCCTTGAAGCACAAAGAAACAGGTAGAGGCTAACCTTCATGTACAAGATCGTCAATGGCGCTGTGGACATACCTCCTGACAAGTTCCTCAAGAAAGGACCTGCCAAAACCAGATCAAACCACAAATACAAATTTGTTCATCTCGGCACTTCCTCTGACCCATACAAGTACAGCTTTTTCCCATCAACCATCCCAGCCTGGAACTCCCTGCCTGCAACAGCAGCAGAGGCTCCCTCCTTGGTATCATTCAAGAGGGAGCTGAACAAAATCCCAGCCTAGATCCCTATCCCAATTAGCCGAACAGTAAATGATGGGCAGTGTTGTGCCGGTCCAGGTCACGACCTGGGGGTCGCCACGATTACCGGGTAAGCCTCCCCAGATACAAATTAGGCTAGTTGAGTCCCCCCTTTTTTTTCTTTTTTTTTTTTTTGCCTGCCGCAACACACTGCCCT
The DNA here is from genome assembly GCA_016801955.1 of Conus betulinus. Lineage (NCBI taxonomy): Eukaryota > Metazoa > Mollusca > Gastropoda > Neogastropoda > Conidae > Conus > Conus betulinus. The sequence continues at coordinate 231,577 of JADBJO010000454.1, forward strand.
AGAGCTGAACTTAAGGTGACTTTACAGCTCTTTAGCTATCTTTTTTGTTGTCCCTATTAGATCTTTGTTTATTTTATCTTACGCCTTAGTGCACACAGGTCAATAATAGTCAACTATGACAGCTGACCTACAAATTTGAAGACTGAAACAGCTTAAAAACAGTTTCTGCAGCATGGACATGCATCTGTCCACATCACCATTTGCTGGGGGGGCCAAAGAGGTGTGACATTGCAGTGTGGAAAAACCTAGGTGCTGGGAGAAGTGTGCACACTGGCCACTGTTGAAGGGGGCACCATTGGCAGTCTTCACAATGTCCCTACTGCCAGGTCTTGCAAAAACAGCATCAAGTTTTGGAATGATGGTATTTGCACTTGTGCTACAAACAGTTTCTACTTCGGGGAATCTAGAGTAGTGGTCGAACACAACCATGAGATATTCTCCCGATGGAAAAGGTCCTGTGAAATCCAGACTGACTTCAGGTTGCTTGGGAAGCATTGTCATCTTCAGCAGTTCAGAAGGATGAATAGGTGTTGTGGACAGACATGCAAGACAACATTTCATTTTTGATTCCATAATTTTATCCATTTTTGGGAACCAAACCTTTTCTCTGAGAAGGTTCTTTGTCTTTACAGCGCCTTGATGACCTTTGTGAGCTAAATCTACTGTGCGATGCTGAAGGCATTTTGGCATCACAATGCAATCTCCATGAAGAAGAGTGTAGTACTCCTCTCTGACTGATAGTTCATCTTTTATCATGTTGAAAATGTTGAAAGAAGAGAGATCAGCTTCTCAGTCAGTAGGTGGATGCCAGTTATTGGGTCTTGAGGGCTGTTTTTTGTGGCTTAAAGTGTTGGATCTTCTTTTGTTGCTTTGCTAATTTCTTCAAGCTTCAGAGTTCCTCTCATCTGCCACTGGTGTCCCTAAGGAAGAAACAGTTCTATGACAACTGCGCAAAAGCCATTTGCATTTTACTCATTTGTACCTTTTAAAGAGTGAAGAAGCTCTGTGGTGCATTCAATGTCATGTACCACTCTCAAAGAAACTCAAATTATTCTTTTAGAGTGTTGGGACTTGCATGATGTGAGACAACATTTTACAGCACATTCATGAAAGCCTTGTTCAGAGATGTGATGTGATCTTTGAATTTTTGAAATAGATTAACATGTTTCATCTGATCTGAGATTTTACACTGGAAAGATTTTTAAACATTTGGGTGTGCTTTTAGAAGATTATTTTAAAGGGTTGCATGAATGAGTGACTTGTGAGTTGACTTAAATGTGGTGACAGCCCTGATATGGCCCTTTGCAGTCAGCTGGGCTATAAGCAACATTATCTTACCTCATGGTTTTGGGTACAATGTTGTCCACAATAAACTTGATGTACTCTCCAGCGACTTTCCAGTCATGGGTCGTCTGATTGTCAGCAGTTTTCACTGGATGCCGGCCAAGGCAGTCGGCAGGATTACCAGCATCAGGCTTGTATCTCCAAACAAAAAAGTCGTATGTTTGCAGGCAGAGGCTCCATCTCTCGATGCATACTGATGTCTTGGAGGTTGGATTATTGTATATCCCTTCTAACTGTTGGTGATCTGATACAAAAGTCTTGTGCCGCTTGCATACAGGCCGCTTTGTTTTATACCCATTCTTACCTTTTAAAAGGTGGAGAAGCTGCGTGGTGCATTCTATGTCATGTTCCACTCACAGTGAAACATATTCTTTTAGATTGTTGGGACATAAACACTTTACAGCAGACTCCATGAAAACCCTGTTCAGAGATGTCCCACCTGACGTGATCTTTGAGTTTCTGAAAGAGGATCAACATTTTTCATCTGATTAAGATTTTACGGAAGAAAGATTTTTAACAAAGTTTCTGATACGCTTTTAGAAGATGTATTTTAAAGAGATGTGTGAAAGTGTGTGTGTGTGTGTGTGTGTGTGTGTGTGTGTGTGTGTGTGTGTTTATTTTTGTTTTGTTTCTTCTTTTTTTTTTTTTTCTGATGACTTGTGAGTTGATTTTAACATGGTGACAGCCCTGACATGGCCCTTTGTGGTCGGCTGGGCTATAAGCAACATTACCTTACCTTAGTCCTGACAGAAACTGTGTGCTGACTGGGCTTTGTTGGTATGGTGTCCATGAGATTTTAGACGATGTCTTTTAAAGAATTGTGTGGATGAATGACTTGTGAGTTGATTTTAACGTGGTGACAGCCCTGATATGGCCCTTTGCGGTCGGCTGGGCTATAAGCAACATTATCTTATCTGGTATGGTGTCCATGTTGTATTCCTTCATCACAGTCCTGATAGAAACTGTGTGCTGATTGGGCTTTGTTGGTATGGTGTCCATGCTGTATTCCTTCATCACAGTCCTGATAGAAACTGTGTGCTGATTGGGCTTTGTTGGTATGGTGTCCATGTTGTATTCCGTCATCACAGTCCTGATAGAAACTGTGTGCTGATTGGGCTTTGTTGGTATGGTGTCCATGTTGTATTCCTTCATCACAGTCCTGACAGAAACTGTGTGCTGATTGGGCTTTGTTGGTATGGTGTCCATGCTGTATTCCTTCATCACAGTCCTGATAGAAACTGCGTGCTGACTGGGCTTTGTTGGTATGGTGTCCATGTTGTATTCCTTCATCACAGTCCTGATAGAAACTGTGTGCTGACTGGGCTTTGTTGGTATGGTGTCCATGTTGTATTCCTTCATCACAGTTCTGTTTGCATGATGTGAGACATAAACACTTTACAGCAGACTTTATGAAAATCCTTTTCAGAGATGTCCTACTTGACATAATCTTAAGATTCTGAGAGACATTTTCGATCTGATCTAATGTTTTATGGGAGAAAGATTTTAATAAAGTTTCTGGTACATTTTTAGAAGGTGTATTTTAAAAAGATGTGTGAAAGGGGTTTTTTTTTTTGTGTGTGTGTGTGTGTGTTTTTTTTTTTTTTTTTTTTTTTGTGATGACTTGTGAGTTGATTTTAATGTGGTGACAGTCCTGATGTGCCCCTTTGCGGTCGGCTGGGCTGTAAGCAACATTGTTACACCTTGCCTCATCACAGCCCTGACAGAAACTGTGCTGATTCAGATTCAGAAAACTTTGTTATCTCTCGTTACAAGAGAAATTACGTTTGTGACCACTGCCCTAAAAGTTAAGACATACATGTTTATAGTTACAAACGTGACACTGAAAATCAAAACTACTTTCAAACAATAAAACATATGTGTAACACCAAAATGGGAATTGAATCTTTCTCCTTTTTGGTAGTGCAAATAAAGCATGCACTCAGCCACTCATAATTATATATAATAAATGTGTGCACGTATGAGAGAGAGAGAGAGGGAGAGAGGTGATTTATCATTAAATATCATTAAGATAAGACATATTCCAGACATTTATTCCTCACTGTTCCAGGACATGCACACATAACGCACAAACACACCCACACTCCAGCATCTATACTTTCCCTCTTGCTCACAGACATACACACCCGCGCACATGCTTGTGTCACAGGTGATCCACCGCCTCTTCTTACACGCTGTGTTTTTTTAAAAGCGCAATGGATTTGAACACAAAGCTCTTTTTTGTGCGCATCAGCTTAGCTCTGGGGACACAAAATCGTCTGCCTGATGGAAGGAGCTCAAACTGTCGCGCAAGCATATGCCCACTGTCACTAACAATCGCACGAGCCTTGTTGACCGCACGCCTTTCATACAACTCGCTCATATTCTCCTGTCTCTCACCAACAATCTTACCACAGATGTTCACAACGCTATCCAAGAGTTTGCTGTTTTCAAATTAAGATTTCCATACCAGCAAATGCATGAAAAAGTCAAGACAGACTCAATAAAACTACTGTAAAATGTTTTCAGATTTTTGGCTGGACATGCAGATTTCTCAATTTGCATAGGAAATGCATTCTGGTTTGGCATTTTTTGTATACTGACGTGGTGTGTGTATTGAAAGTGAGCTTATTGTCTAACGTTGTGCCCAGATATTTGTATTCCTCTACCCGTTCCACTTTTTCTCCATCAATGTAAAGACCAGGCACATAATTTTTCGCTTTCCTAAAATCTATGATCATCTCCCTTTGTTTTTTTACGTTAAGCTCAAGAAGGCCTGACTGGGATCGGGAAGGAGGAAAGAA
>JADBJO010000454.1:249406-256906 GCA_016801955.1 Conus betulinus
AAACATGAGAAAAGGTCGGTATTGGCGACAAATGATTTTTCGCATTCGTCGAGGATGGAGAGGGTGTGTGTGTGTGTGTGTGGGGGGGGGGGGGGGGGGGGGGGGGGGGGGGGGTCGGTGGGTTGTGCGTTGGGTGGGATGGGAGATAATTTGATTCGAAGGTGTCTTTCAAGGTGGGAAAGAGTGTAAAGTCCAGGTCGTATAGTTAAGAAAATTCTTGATTGTTTAGCACGGTTTCCATCAGGCTACGAAAGCCACGTCAGCGCAATCTCGCCACAGCGTGTCCTACATCTGATTGAACTGTCGGGTTCATAGTTTCTTTAAACAAAAAAGTAAAAAAAAAATCCCTCTTCATCAGCACATTCTTTTAATTGTTGAACAGTCGATGGGGAGAAAAATCAGGCAAGGACGGTGCCAGAGTGGAAATGGACGGATGACAATAATAACTAAGAAAAATACGACTACTGTTACTACTGCTGCTGCTGCTGAAGATGATATATCAATAATTATTATAATAATGATGATCGTGATAACAGTAGAGGAAACTTGTGTCCGTAGCGCCAGTAGCCGGTGTCATTAAAGAACAAGGCAATTATCTGTGATGATATTTCATTGGAGACATCTGCCAGCACTTCTCCCTCTCCTTTCTGCTACTGCCTTAACTTTCCACCCCACTCGCCCCCACTTGCCTGTACCCATCGTCAACACAGCGCGCAGCCTCCAAGGGTGGTACAGGGACTGCTCTAAAGGCAGGTGAAGACAGTGCTTCTCTGGGTCCTCCCCAGCACCTTCGGGTGTTTTCTTTTTGTACTGCCTCAACTTTCCACCCCACTCGCCCGACTCCCAGCCCCTTCCACCCGCCTTGCCTTTTCAGAAATTGGAGATGTCACGTGGCTTTCCTCCTATTTCCTACTCCCACGCACACACACACACACACACACACACACACACACACACACACACACACACACACACACACACAGATGTAGAGACAGCGCAGGCACTCCTATCGTTTGACAACACAAGGGGCAACGGTGGTCAGTATCAATTCTGCACGCGCTGTACTGTAAGCGAATTAACAGAATTGTCGATTTTGTTCTTACGAAGTGAGGTATTTTTCAAGTCTTAGACTTCATATGTTCTAAATCTACACGTTACATAATAATTTCTTCCCGATCACTTTGTTCCGTCATGTCGAACATCTCTGGTCTCATGTCTTCGTCCTACCCATTGTTTAACTGGCGTTATTAGCGTTTATCTCTCATTATCTAAGAGCCCACTTACTCCCTTCCGAAAGTCTGTCCCCACCCACCCCCCCCACCCCCCTTTCTCTCTCTCTCTCCTCTCTCTCTCTCTCTCTCTCTCTCTCTCTCAGTGCCTTCCTGGTTTTCCTTATTATTCACTGATGCATCCCCACTTCCTTTCTGTTCTGTGAGTGAAGTGGAAGCTCACAGCATCCTAGAGGAAAGGACTTTTGAGGTCCGCGAAACTCTCATCCATGCATTAATTTATATTTTCTGAGCATTCTGGAACAACTTTACAATGTTGTCAACTTGTGAACTCAGTTTTTCTGTTATTTTTTTTGTATGACACCTGTCTAAACCTGCTTGACCGTCCCCTGTAATGTGTTTTGTTTTCACGTCGGTCATCTTGGTCATTCTGTGAGCCAGTCTGCAGCACACCTCTCGCCTAGAACTCACCTTGTATAGTGGAAACTCCATGACAAAACAAGTGGTGGGGTGGAGGTCGGTCTCTTTCAGTATCAACTGTGTTTCAGTCTTCTTGCGATAGTGTGCTCCAAAAATTTCCTTTTTCTTTCACATTTTATTTAAACTTTATCCTTTTTGTCTCTATTTCTTCACAATCGTTTTTTTTTCCTGCCTCTGTGGCCCAGTTTTTTGAGGTGTGATTTACACTCTGCATACTTTTTAATTCGCCCCGTAGGAATGTAGGGATGAGAGGGGCGGGGGTGGGTGAGGGCTTTTTCAGTGTAAATTGTGCCCCTGTCTTCTAGAAATCCGATGCTAGTAATTTCTTCTTTTGCGTCACTGTCTTTGATTTTGCTTTCTTTATATTATATTTGAGTTTAATATTTTTTCTCTGTACTGTTGCCAACCGCCTTTCTGTATTTGTGGTCTGCTCATATTCCTTGTGGTCCTGAAAGCATTTTCTTTTTCTTTTTTTTTTTTTTTTTTTTTTTTTTTTTTTGAAGCTTTGTAAGATCCATGTCATTCCTTGTAATCTGGCGACTACGTAGTGAAAGTCTAGCCACTGGAACAGGCGCCTGCTGTTCATTCTGCGGTGTTGTTCACTAATTAGACATTTTTTTATGTGTCTTCGTTGCATTGGAATTTTCTGAAGAGGATTTTTTTTTATCGCTTTTCAAAGAAAAATCTGAGCGAAATGATCAGAGTAGTTAGCACCTTAACATGGCTTTGTTTTATCCGAGTTAAGGACTGCAGCATGGAAACTGACGTTTTGAATAAGTACACTAGTAAACCGTATGCAAATATGAGTTTCCCTTGACGGAAGTGACTTCTTGGTTTTGTTTTTTGTTTGTTTTTGTGTTTTGCTTGTTTGCTTGCGTGTTTTTTTTTTTTGTTGTTGTTTTTTTTTTGGTACGTGTTGACAGCCCAGGAAATGCTCCCTGTGGTCTGCTCGAGCTGTGCTGTAACAGACTATCCGTCTCCGATACTGCCATTTCAGTTTTGTCTCTGATATCGCTTTCAGCTTGGAGTGATTTTTATTTCTCCACAAAGCACTAACATTCTTCGCTTGGTGATTGTGGAGCCGGTGTGTCAACACTCGTTGTTTTTCTCGCCACATATCCGGTCGAGCACGGTCTGACAAAACCTTGCTTCGTTTGTATCCATCCATCCGAAGTCTGATGATGTCTGGAGCTGTTGTTTAACGTTTCTAAAAGCTGCTTTCCTTTTAAACTGAAACTTATGAAACACAGGAGTACGCGCGTGCACACTCACTCACTCACACACATGTACACACACATGTGTGTGTGCGTGTGTGTGACTAGGGGGGGGGGGGGCGTGCGCACGCACGCACACACACACACACACACACACACACACACACACACACACACACACACACACACACACACACGACAAAGTTTAACGTTTGTAAGAGCTGCTTTCCTTTTAAACTGAAACTTATGAAACACAGGAGTACGCGCGTGCACACTTTTACTTCCTGTTAGCTCCCTGCACCATATGTGAAAGGACAGGCTGCCATGTGAATGCTCCCGGAGTCACCGTTTCAGGAGGTAGTCAACACCTTATTTTTTTCTTTTCTTTTTCGTTGACCAAGTTCCAGCGCCTGGTTGAGTTAGCGTTTGTTTCTGAGTTCTTGAGGCTTAGTGCTGTTCACTCTTATGAGTGTAACCAAGGTGCAGCTCAATGTTATTTCGCTGCCGTCATGGGAAACACTTCGCTTGTGATACTGCTCGTAGTATTGAACAGTTTTTCATTGTTACGATTTCTGTAACGTAGAATTCAGCAACATTTGGTTGCTGAGACCTGTTGCGCATCTGTCAAACTAGTATCAAAGCTGATTCAGTGTAAACCTTGTGCAGAGAAGTGACACCTGAGCCAGGTTCGGTGTGAGGTCATTATCACGTTGAGCGTTGACACTCACAAGGTGGTAGGGCAGACGGGACAACCTTAACAGGAAGGCCAGTCGGAGGTGTGGGAAATGGTGGGGAAGAGAGGGATGGTAGAGGGTTTATGAAACACTACACCAATACCGTCAGGACATCAACACATCAAGCCTCAGGCCTATGTGAACCCGTCTTATAACGGCCTGGGTGCTTTATCCTGACCTGACTATATGAAGGGGTGGGTATGGGTATTGATAGGGTAGGGTGGAGGTGGTTTTCCTGAAGTAACTATGCTGAATCATGCTTTAAAAAGTTGATCCATCCAAGTTTCGAGTCTAGGTCTTGATATATAACTGGCATTTTTTTATAATTACAGCTAGCCCTGATATGATTTACAGCTGATCCACTCAAAATACATCAGTGTAGATGAATACTGCTTGTAAGTCTTTATAAATATCCCGCTTTTGCCTGTATTCCCACCCATGTATGATTTTCTGATGTTCATCACAACACTTTCTTTTTTACCTACTTTCCTGCGCTTATTTGCATTCCTTCACACCAGGTACTTTTCTATTCAATTTTTCTCTCCACCCGCAACTTCTCAAGTTCACTCGTTGATGATCTCCAGGGACCCCTCACTTTATCGTCTAAACCTGTTGTGGACATGCTGAGAGGATTGGACACACCACCACCACAGTTTTCATCTCCGTCCAGTGGTAGTTTCTCGTTTTTCCACTGCAGTTGTCTTCTTTGAATATTTATAGATATGAACCTGAGACTCTTCAGTCCCCCCCCCCCTCTCCTTTTATTCTTTAGTCCGTGTAGACCGCCCATACGCCCAGTTATATATTATTCATATTTCCTCATTCCTCATTCTCCATTGTCATATTAGTAGGTCTTTCCCCACTACGCCTCCAACCTTTGAAGTCAGTCCCCCCCCCCCCCCCCCCCCCCCCCACCCCCCTTCTTTTCATTTCTTGTCTGCCACAAACAGTTCCTGTTATACACTGCTAACCTATTCTGCATTGCTACGAGCTTACAATACAAGTCATTTCCATTGTTACCCCTTTACTTTTCTTTCGGCGGTATTGAAGAGCAGGATAGACGTATCATATTCAACTCCATCCGGTTTTCCCCCGCCCGTCATTTATCATTCTCATGTTCTTCTCCCATCCATCATTCATGCTGTAGCGCTCTTTTCCTGCTCCAGAACATCATTCATCTGTTTCACGTAGTCTTCTTCTCACATCCATTGATCTTCGTTCTACTTTCCGTCATTCGCTAATCATTCATCCTTCTCACGTCCCCAGTTCCCGCTCCATCTTTCAGTTATCATTCTCATGTGTTTATTCTTCTCGTCTTGTTCTTCATTTACTATTGTCATGTTCTGCCCCCCGTCCTACTCTCAACATTTTTATGTTCTCTCTGTCTCTTCGTGTGGACCAATCAGTATTCATGTGTTTTTTGTCCTCTCATTTCCTTTCATGCTGTGCTGATTGTGCCCATTATTACTCTCGGTCGCTGTCCTGTTTTCATTGAGGCCGTCATTCTCACGCTCTTCTCTTTCCTTCGCTTCCCTCGCCCGTCTTCCATTCGCCGGTGTAGCACCACCCCTTCCATCTGATATTCATCTTTCTTGTGTTCTTCTCTTCCCCGCCAGTGCATCATTCATCATTTTCACAGTCTCCTTCCAACCAGTGTTCACCCATTCTCGCATCTCCCCCCCCCCCCCCCCAGTCCCCCCAGTCCAATGTGCATCATTCTCGCCTTTTTCCTCACTCCGGCATTCCTCGTTTTCACGTTTCCCCCAGTTCAACATATATTGTTGTCAGCTTTTTCCCACAGTCCAACGTTGGTCATTCTCACGTTTTCCCCCCCAGTGCAACATTCATCCTTTTTTACTCCGCCCCCCTCCTCCCCCCCCCCCCCCCCCCCCCCCCCCCCCCCGAACCCCCCCCACACACCTCCCGTCCAGCATTCACCTGTCGCACGTTGTGTCCTTGTCCATCATTCATCCTTCTCACCCTTTTCCTGCAGTCCAATTTTCATCGTGTTTTACGTGTTCCCTCAGTCCAGCATCATTTATTCTCCCTCCCTGTTCAACAACCATCACTTTCGTGTTTTCCCCTATTCAAACATTCATCACTCTCACGTGCCCCCCCCCCCCCCAAACATTCGTGATTTTCTGTTTTTTCCCCCAGTCTGAAGTTCACAATTTTCAAGTTTTCCCCTTTCCCCATACATTATTCTCAGGTTTTCCTTCACTACAGGGATCAATCATTTTTCACCCCCCCCCCCCCTGTCCTACATTCATTATTCTCACGTTTTTTCCCCGTCCAGTATTCATCATTCTTTTGTTTTCCGCAACTCCAAAATTCTTCGTTTTCACGTTTTCCCGATCTAACATTCATCGTTCTCAAGCTTGCCTCGGTCCAAAATTCATCGGTTTCACTCTTTCTCCCACCCAACTTTCTTTACTTTCACTTTTCTCCCTGTCCATTCAACATTCCTTAATCTTACTTTTCGCTTGGTTAAGCATTCTTTGTGTTTTCCAAAACGTTTTTTTCCCCGTCCAACATTCGTCATTTCACGCCCCCCTCCCCCCCCCCCCCCCCCCCCCCCCCTTCTAAATTGTTGATTCTCAATATTTTCCTCTTTCTCCCACCAACTTTCCTTCGCTGTCCGACATTCCTCTCCATTCGCATCGTTTTTTTCCTTAAGTCCAGCATTCATCATTTTTCACATTTTACTCCCTCCAGCATCATTCATCATTTTCACATTAATTTTTTTCCTCCCTCCAGCATTCATCATTTTCACATTTCCCCTCCCTCCCTCCATTCATCATTTTCACATTTTACTCCCTCCAGCATGCTCATCATTTTCACATTAATTTTCGCTCCCTCCAGCATTCATCATTTTCACATTAATTTTTCCCTCCCTCCAGCATTCATCATTTTCACATTTTCCTCCCTCCAGCATTCATCATTTTCACATTAATTTTCCTCCCCCCAGCATTCATCATTTTCACATTTTCCTCCCCCCAGCATTCATCATTTTCACTATTTTCCTCCCTCCAGCATTCATCATTTTCACATTTTCCTCCCTCCAGCATTTATCATTTTAGCGTCTATGCAACACTATACCCGTACCATCAGAACATCATCACATGAAGCCGTTCGTCATTTACAGTTCCCTCTCTCTGTTCTCTAATTCATCTGTCATTCGTCATTCTCTCGTTCTTTCTTTCTGATCGCGTGCAGCATTCGCTGTTCTCTCGTTCCCTCATCATTCCATTCATCAGTGGATTACTCTTTTTTTGTCCGGTTTTCATGTATTCCATGATGTCCACGTTCTTCCCCTTTATCCCCCTTCTCTCATCCAGTTTCCCGTTCATCATTCTCGTCTTCTTTCTCTGTTTGCAAACACTCATCATTCCCTTGTTTCCTTTGTTTTATTTGGCCGTCACTGCACTGCCGACTCTGTCCAGTGTTTCATTAATCCGTTGGTCTCGCACTCCTGTCTTCTTTTCCTTCTTATCCCGTCCTTCATGGCTTCTCACCTTATTTTCCATCCACTGTTCTGTGTTTTACTTTTCATACATCATTCATCATCCTCACATTTTTCTTTTCATCTCCCGTTCATAGATCTCACTTTCTCTTTTCCTTCACCCACCCCCCCCCTTATTCATGATCCTGACGCTTTAATCATCTCGATCAATAGTCATCTCTTGTCCTCATTTCGCCCCTCCTTTCATCATTTTCAAGTTTGCGCCGGTTTTCTTCCAGTCGGGGCCAAATGCGCCATCCTCGATTTCTTGCCGTATTATGCGAACTGCCCTTCATCACTCTCACATTAGTTTCCGATTACTTTTTCACCATTTTCATGTT
>JADBJO010000454.1:261906-274406 GCA_016801955.1 Conus betulinus
TATGAATAAGTTTACTTATCAACCCTGCACAGCTCGTTGAATGAAATACAATCCGCAGACAATAGAGCTATTGAAGTAGCTCTTAGCAATCCAATGCATACAAATATTTGAATTCATACCATGAAGCTGGCGGACGGTCTCCTCAGAATATATAATAACGCAATGTGTCGAAAGCTAATCGTTTTCATTCGAAGTCCCTTTGTACTGAATTCAGAAACAAAGAGAGCATTCTTAAACTGTGGCTACGAGTATCTGAAGGAGCTAGACACACGCTGTGTCTATCCAGCCAGTTAGAAATGATACAAATAGAACTTTACAATGATGCAGTTTTCATCTTTTTTTTTCAGGTCCAACGGTGCCTGTCATACCTCTCAAAGAGGACCGACAGGCCAAATTTGACAATGATTATATTGCACTGACAGGTGAAAACATTTACTTTTTATCATCTGAGAAAAACAATAACATAAACATTTTCTTTTCTGAGACTCAAGAACAAATATGAAAGCGGTGTATCCAAATTATTTTAAAGAATGTTAACAGATGGCTCAATCCTAGAATCACGCACACATTCTGGATTTAAAAACAATCATTTAAAAACAAAGAATAATTTGTCTCGGTGTCAGTAATATCCAACCTTTTCCCTAGGTCCGTGTGAAGCCACTGGGGCATCGCCCTGAAGAATTGTTCAGATTCTTCCAGTTCTGTCGATTGTGCTCCGAGGCCTTTGGTTCTACAGCCGGTTTCACTGTCCATTCTGCAATGTTGTCGGTCATTTTTTTTTTTCTGTCTTCTCTTTGGTCTCGCACTTTCAGCATTTTTCCAGATGATTATTTTTAGCGGGGCCGTTGGATCTTCATGACAACGCCAACTTAGTTTCTTTGTTTCGCTGGTGTGTCGGCGAATCTTTGTATGGTCCGATGTGCTGTTTGATGATCGGGCGCACTTGTTCAATGGTGATATAATCAGTATATCTTGTGTATAGTACCTTGCAATGGCACCTCATTGGTTGGGTTTTTTCCATCCAGATCCAGGTTGCGTCTGTATGTAGGGAAATGAAATACACCCGTGTATGCAGGAGCCTGATTTGCTCTTCACTGAGATGTAATTGTCTTTCTCTGCAGGGCTCACTCTGCACAGAACTGGAGTCTTTGCTGCTCTTGAGGATATCTGATGTACCCCCCCCCCCCCCCCCCCCCTCCCATCGCTGAAAATAAATCCTAGATATATGAACTGTTTAACAGTTGCTAGCTGAAATAAATACCAGATATCTGAACCGTTTAACTGTCCCTAACTTCTATCCATGGTTATATCAGCACTGAACGTGGTGGTGTGGTTGACCATTAGCTTGGTCTTCTCGGCGTTGATATCCATACTCTGTCTTGTAGATGTTTCACCCAGTGTTCTAACAAGGTTTGTGAGTTCTTGTTCAGTGCCCGCCTGGCCACCGGAGTTATCTGCAATGTGAAGGTTCGTGATAGATATTCTTACAGCGCTGATTGTGTTGACTGATATTCAAGTTGATCATTCATGATGCATTCCAGGACTTGGAAAGAATTGAGAGAGAAAAGGGATCTTGACAAATCCTAACTGATATGAGGCAAGGCTCTCCAGTCGCGCCCTTTGTGAGTACCGCACCGGTCACTTTGGCGTATACTTGCCGGGAGTTGTTGATTAACTTTGTCCCAAGATCAGATTACTTCATAACAGCTCATAGCACCTCTGGGCAGACTCTGTCAAGTGTTTGAAGTCTGTGAAGACACAAAAGAACTCCTTCTGGTTTTTTTTTTTTGGGGCGAAGGGTTAAAGACCCGTTCATTATACTGCAGCCTTTCAGATACAGCGGCGTCTGTCTGCAATGAACATTATGTTGCCTGCATTGCTGATCTAACTGATCTTGCGGTTGTTCTGGCAATGTTGAGGATTTCCTCTTTGGAAGTATGACGATTAGTGATCGAGTCACCTATTGGCGTTAGCCACTCGCTAATGGGCCAGATTTTGATGCAGATGGCAGTTGATATATCAGTGACTGCCTTTATGCTATATTCAAGTGTTCTGCAGGGATGTTTGTCAACGTTTGCAGCCTTGCCGTGTTTCAGCGACAGCACTGTTATTACGACTTCTTCGACACAGTGTCGGAAAGCCATCTCCGTTTGATGAATCCTGATCTGTTAGCATACTTATTTAATTGGATCTCTTTTGCTCTGTTAGTTGTAGAGCTCAAAGCGAAGTTCATCTGTCTTCTTATGGTGTTTTCTTTCTGTATGAGAAAGTTAACGTCTTTATCCCGAGTGGTGCTGACTTTAATTTGCGTCGGTCTTTTTTTTCCACAGATTTGCAGGCCTTTTTATGTCGTGGTTATCCAAGTGTTTCTCAAAGTTGTGACACTCTTATCTTCATCCCGTCTAACACCCACCATTAGCATGCTGTTTTCTCCTCATTCCGTCCATCATTCATTTTCATCACATTTCCACTCCTCATTCCTCCTCGTCATTCATCATACTTGCATTCTTTTCTATCCCGTCTGCTAATCACAATCGCCACGTTCTTCTGTTGTCATTCCGTCCCTCATTTGTCTTGCTCAAAGTTCTGTCGTTAATCATTCATCAATCTGGAGTCCTGTCCATCAGTCGTCAGTCTCAGGATCTTTTCTTTTCGTCCCTGGCGCATCATTTACTAATCGTTCCGGCGTTCTTTTCTTCCCCTCCGGGCCACCTTCGATTCTTCTCCAGTTGTTTCCTCTCGACCGTCGTTGTTCATTACCACGTTCTCCTTTTATACAGTCTACGGTTTTTTACGCTTTGCGCATCCATTCCGGTTTATAATTCATCCTTCTCACGTTCTGTCTACGATTCATCCTCACGTTCTGTCTACAATTCATCCTTCTCACGTTCTGCTCATGCCATCTTGTCTGTCATTCATCATTCTCACATTCTGCTCATGCCATCTTGTCTGTCATTCATCCTTCTCACGTTCTGCTCATGCCATCTTGTCTGTCATTCATCATCTCACATTCTGCTCATGCCATCTTTGTCTGTCATTCATCCTTCTCACGTTCTGCTCATGCCATCTTGTCTGTCATTCATCATTCTCACATTCTGCTCATGCCATCTTGTCTGTCATTCATCCTTCTCACGTTCTGCTCATGCCATCTTGTCTGTCATTCATCATTCTCACGTTCTGCTCATGCCATCTCCTCAGTCATTCATCTTCCTCATGTTCTGCTCATGCCATCTTGTCTGCCATTCATCATTCTCGAGGTGTCTTCCTCACAGTCTTGTTCCTCCTCCTCCTCCTCCAAATCATCATTCTCCTCATCATCATCATCATCTCTCTCTGTCTCTCCTCTCCTCTCTCTCTCTCTCTCTCTCTCTCTCTCTCTCTCTCTCTCTCTCTCGCTCGCTCGCTCGCTCGCTCGCTCATTTGCTCTTTCTTTATATCTCCCTCTCTCTCGCTTGCTTGCTCTCTTGCTTGCTCTCTCGCTCGCTCGTTTGCTCTTTCTTTCTCTCTCTCTCTCTCTCGGAGAGAGGGAGGGGGGAGAGAGAGACGGGGGGGGGGGGGGGGGGGGGGGGGGGGGGGGATGAGATTGAGAGTGAGAGAGTGTCAAAAATAAGATACAGAAAATTATTTTCAACATATATTCAAAAATCATTGTTACACTTATTTCACGTATTATTTCACCTTTCTTGTCCGTCCAATTCTGTTTTCTTTATTTGTTCCATGATAATTTCACCTTTTTTCTAATTTATTTCATTTAAAGTTGTTGCTTTTTTTTTCACTTGTAATCAGTTATGACCCGATCGGTCATTTCAATCAAATAATGACACGGATACAAGCATATGCCACACACATACGCGTATATACACGGCTACGTTCATACCCAATGCTACACACACACACACACGCACGCACGCACGCACGCACGCACGCACACACGCACGCACACACACACACACACACACACACACACACACACACACACACACACACACACACATGCACGCACGCACACACGCATGCACACGCACGCACGCACTCACAGGCACACTTGTTTTTCTTTTTCTCTCCGCCCATTTTCTACTATGTTTTATACGAGTGTGTTGTACAATTGTTTACGTTTTTTTTTTTATATTCTTTGGTACACTATTTGTGACTGTTTTCTGTTTTAGTTTTTTTTTTTTCATTCGTTTGTTTCGTCTGTGTGTTCGTTCATTGTTTTTTATCGTGCGTGTCTTCGGTCGATTGGTCGCTCGTTCAGTCATTCCTTCGTTCAGTCGGTCTGTTGATCGTCAGTCATTCGTATATTTGTTCGATCGGTCGCTCATTTGGTCACTCATTCACTTAGTCGGTCGATCGGTCGTTTAGACATTCATTCAGTTCAGTCAGTCAGTTGATCGTTCAATCATTCGTTCGTACATTCCTTCGGTCTATCGCTCATTCAGTCATTTATTCGTTTAGTCGGTCGATCGGTCGTTCGGACATTCATTCGTTCAGTCGGTCGGTCTTTCAGTCATTCGTTTGTACACTCGTTCGGTCGATCGTTCATTCAGTCATTTATTCGTTTAGTCGGTCGATCGATCGTTCGGACATTCATTCGTTCAGTCGGTCTTTCAGTCATTCGTTTGTACACTCGTTCGGTCGATCGTTCATTCGGTCATTCATTCGCTCAGTAGACCATCCAGTCGCCTCGTCATACATTCAACCATTCATTCTCATTCAGTCATCGGTCATTTCATTCATTCAGTCGGCCAATCGGTCGTTCAGACATTCCTTCTTTCAGTCGATCAGTCGATCGTTCAGATATCCATTACTAAAGAAAGAAGTTGTTCGTCGGACAGGCGATTGTTCATTCATTCATTCAGTCGGTTACTCATTCAGTCATCCATTCGTACAGTCGGTCATTCAGTCATCCATTCGTACAGTCTTTCATTCGTCATTCGGTCATTCGGTCAGTCCATTGTTCAGTCATTCATTGGGTCAGTCGGCCATTCATTTGGGGGCTGGGGAGGAGCGAACGACGGGGGTACTGGGGTCGTGGATGCAGGGTATTCAAGGGTAAGGCGTCGCGGATGCAGGGTGCGACATAGATGGGGGTCATTCAGTCGGATGCAGGGTGCGACATAGATGGGGGTAAGAGGGTCGCGGATGCAGTCTTCGACATAGATAGGGGTAAGGGGGTCGCGGATTCAGTTCATTCATAGGGGTAGGGGGGGGTCGCGGGGGCAGGTGCGACATAGATGGGGTAAGGGGGTCGGGTGCAGGGGGGTCGCGACACCATCCAGTCGGGTCGTCATACATTCTGCGACATAGATGGGGGTCAGGGGTCGCGGATGCAGGTGCGACATAGATTCAGAAGGGGGTCGCGGATGCAGGGTGCGACATAGCCGGGGGGGTAAGGGGGTCGCGGATGCAGGGTGCGACATAGTCGGACAGGCGATTGTCATTCATTCATTCGTTCAGACGGGGGGTCGGCGTTCGTCATCAGGGTGTACAGACGGGGTCATTCAGTCATAGATGCAGTCATTCGGTCATCAGTTGGGGGGTCAGGGGGTCGCGGATGCAGGTCGGCCACATATTGGGGGGGGGGTCGCGGATGCAGGGCGCGACGACGGGGGTAAGGGGGTCGCGGATGCAGGATGCGACATATGGGGGTAAGGGGGTCGCGGATGCAGGGTGCGACATAGATGGGGGTAAGGGGGTCGCGGATGCAGGGTGCGACATAGATGGGGGTAGGGGGTCGCGGGGGGTCGCGGATGCAGGGTGCGACATAGATAGGGGTAAGGGGGTCGCGGATGCAGGGTGCGACATAGATGGGGGTAAGGGGGTCGTGAATGCAGGGCTGCGACATAGATGGGGGTAAGGGGTCGCGGATGCAGGCAGGCTGCGAAGATAGACGGGGGTAAGGGGGTCGCGGATGCAGGCTGCGACATAGATGGGGGTAAGGGGGGTCGCGGATGCAGGCTGCGACATAGATGGGGGTAAGGGGGGGTCGCGGATGCAGGGTGCGACATAGACGGGGGTAAGGGGGGTCGCGGATGCAGGGTGCGACATAGATAGGGGGTAAGGGGGTCGCGGATGCAGGGTGCGACATAGATGGGGGTAAGGGGGTCGCGGATGCAGGGTGCGACATAGATAGGGGTAAGGGGGTCGCGGATGCAGGCTGCGACATAGATAGGGGTAAGGGGGTCGCGGATGCAGGGTGCGACATAGACGGGGTAAGGGGGTCGCGGATGCAGGCTGCGACATAGACGGGGGTAAGGGGGTCGCGGATGCAGGATGCGACATAGATGGGGTAAGGGGGGGTCGCGGATGCAGGCTGCGACATAGATGGGGGTAAGGGTCGCGGATCGCGGGTGCACATAGATGGGGGTAAGGGGGGGTCGCGGGTGCAGGGTGCGACATAGATGGGGGTAAGGGGGTCGTGGATGCAGGGGGTGCGACATAGATGGGGGTAAGGGGTCACGGATGCACAGTGCGACATAGATGGGGGTAAAGGGGTCGCGGATGCAGGGTGCGACATAGATGGGGGTAAGGGGGGGTCGCTGATGCAGGGTGCGACATAGATGGGGGTAAAGGGGGTCGCAGATGCAGGGTGCAACATAGATGGGGGTAAGGCGTCATAAATGCAGGGTGCGACATAGATGGGGGTAAAGGGGTCGCGGGATGCAGGCCGCGACATAGATGGGGGTAAGGGGTAAGGGGGTCGCGAGATGCAGGCTGCGACATAGATAGGGGTAAGGGGGTCGCGTATGCAGGCTGCGACATAGATGGGGGTAAGGGGGGGGTCGCGGATGCAGGTGCGACATAGATGGGGGTAAGGGGGTCGCGGATGCAGGGTGCGACATAGATGGGGGTAGGGGCGTCGTGAATGCAGCTGCGACATAGATGGGGGTAAGGGGGGTCGTGGATGCAGGGCTGCGACATAGATGGGGGTAAAGGGGGGTCGCGGATGCAGGGTGCGACATAGACGGGGGGGGTCGCGGATGCAGTCGCGACATGATGGCCGCGACATAGAAGGGGGTCGTGGATGCAGGCTGCGACGTAGATAGGGGTAAGGGGGTCGCGGATGCAGGCTGCGACATAGATGGGGGGTAAGGGGGTCGCGGATGCAGGCTGCGACATAGATAGGGGTAAGGGGTCGCGGATGCAGGGTGCGACATAGATGGGGGGTAAAGCGTCGTGAATGCAGGATGCGACATAGATGGGGGTAAGGGGGTCGTGGATGCAGGCTGCGACATAGATGGGGGTAAGGGGGTCGCGGATGCAGGGTGCGACATAGATGGGGATAAGGGAGTCGCGGATGCAGGCTGTGACATAGATGGGGGTAAGGGGTCGCGGATGCAGGCTGCGACATAGATGGGGTTAAGGGGGTCGCGGATGCAGGATGCGACATAGACGGGGGTAAGGGGGGTCGCGGATGCAGGCCGCGACATAGAAGGGGGGTCGCGGATGCAGGCTGCGACGTAGATAGGGGTAAGGGGGTCGCGGATGCAGGTTGCGACATAGATAGGGGTAAGGGGGGGTCGCGGATGCAGGGTGCGACATTGATAGGGGTAAGGGGGTCGCGGATGCAGGGTGCGACATAGATGGGGGTAAGGGGGTCGTGGATGCAGGATGCGACATAGATGGGGGGGTAAGGCGTCGTGAATGCAGGGTGCGACATACATGGGGGTAAGGGGGGGGGTCGCGGATGCAGTGTACGACGTGGTGGCGGTACGGCGGTCGTGGATGCAGGGGGAGGAGGGGGGGCATGGGTGAGGAGACGAGGGAGGGGAGGTGCAAATACAGGGTATGGAATGGGTGGGGGGATGGAGGGCATGGGTGCAGGGCGTGAGTAACATAGGTGGGGGGTGCAGGGGACGCAGAGGCAGGATGTGACAGGATTGGTATACAGGGAATGCAGATTTGGGGGCTTCACATAGTTGGGGGCGTAGGTTTCAGATCATGGTACAGGTTGGGGTACAGAGAGGGGGGGAGGGGGTGTCAGTTTCAAGGCTTGACATGGGTGGGACTATATGGGATGGGGGGGGGGGGTCATCACCTTACACGGGTAAGATAGCTAGAAGGTGAGGATGTTGATTTCCGGGTGCGCGACATGGTTATGTGTACAAGGGATGCAGGTTTTAGAGCATGACACTGATGGGAGTAGGATTGGGAGAATGTGGGGCCTGACATGGGTGGGCATACAGGATGCACAGAGTTAAGGGTGTGACATGGGTGAGTTATAGGACACGACATGATGAGGGAACAGTAAGGGGGAAGGTTTCAGGACCTGATGTTTTGTGTGGGGGTGGGGGTGGGGGTGGGGGCGTCGGTGCAGGTGTGTGACACAGGTGGCACGCACGTTGGCGTACTTGGGAAAGGCGGCGCTGATGGTGGGCGTGAAGTGAGTGGGCTTGTTAGGTCTGACGGGACAGATGAAGGGTGTAACGTGGGTGGGCGTATTGGGCAGAGGGGTAAGGATGAAGGGCGTGACAGTAGGCGTATTGGCAGAGGAGGTAAGGATGAAGGGCGTGAGGTGGGTGGTGCACTGGGGCAGAGGGGGAAGGATGAAGGACGTGACATGTGTAGGGGGTGCAGGGAGCGCAGTTGCAGGATGCGACTTGGGGGGGCTCACAGGGAGTGCTGGTGTGGGGGATTCACATGGGTGGCGGTAGGGGGCGTGGGGTTCAGATCATGATGTAGGTGAAGGTACAGGGAAGAAGGGGGAGGGGATATGGGTGGGCATATTAGGGCAGAGGGGACGGATGAAGAGCATGACTTGGGTGCTGCTGTAATAGGGCAGAGAGGGCAGGTGAAGAGACTTGGATGGGCATATTGGCGCAAAGGGGGCGGATGACTGGTGTGACATGGTGGGTGTATTGGGCAGAAGGGGCAGATGACTGGTGTGACATAGTGGGTGTATTGGGCAGAAGGGGCAGATGACTGGTGTGGTGGGTGTATTAGGCAGAAGGGGCAGATGACTGGTGTGACATAGTGTGGGTGTTGGGCAGAAGGGGCAGATGACTGGTGTGGTGGGTGTATTAGGCAGAAGGGGCACATGACTGGTGTGACATGGGGGTGTATTTGGGCAGAAGGGGCAGATGACTGGTGTGGTGGGTGTATTGGGCAGAAGGGGCAGTTGTGTGGTGTGGTTGATGTATGGGGCAGAAGGGGCAGATGACTGGTGTGGTGGTGGGTGTATGGGCAGAAGGGGCGGATGACTGGTGTGGTGGGTGTATTGGGCAGAAGGGGCGGATGACTGGTGTGACATGGTGGGTGTATTGGACAGAAGGGGCGGATGACTGGTGTGACATGGTGGGTGTATTGGACAGAAGGGGCGGATGACTGGTGTGACATGGTGGGTGTATTGGACAGAGGGGGCGGATGACTGGTGTGACATGGTGGGTGTATTGGACAGAAGGGGCGGATGACTGGTGTGACATGGTGGGTGTATTGGGGCAGAGGGGGCGTGGATGAAGGGTGTGATGTGGTGGGTGTATTGGGACAGAGAGGGCGTGGATGAAGGGGGTGTGATGTGGTGGGTGTATTGGGACAGAGAGGGCGTGGGACAGAGGGGTGTGATGTGGTGGGGGTGTTGGGACAGAGGGGGCGCAGATAAAGGGGTGTGATGTGGTGGGTGTATTGGGACAGAGGGGGGGCGCAGATAAAGGGTGTGATGTGGTGGGTGTATTGGGACAGAGGGGGCGCAGATAAAGCGTGTGATGTGGTGGGTGTATTGGGAAGAGGGGCAGCAGATAAAGGGTGTGATGTGGTGGGTGTGTATGGGAAGAGGGCGCATGACAAAGGGCGTGACATGGATGAGTTACTAGTGCAGAAGGCGTGAATGAAGGGTTTGACATGGTGGGCGTGCTGGCGCAGAGGGGGGCGCGAATGAAGAACGTGATTAGGACGTCTTATTGGGGCAGAGGGGGCATTTATGGTCTGGACGTGGTGGGTATGTTGTGGCAGAGGGGCGTTGATGCAGGGCGTGACATGGGTGGGCGTTTGGGGGCAGAGGGGGTACAGATGCAGGGTATGACACAGGTGGGAGAGGAAGGTGGGCGCAGATGTAGGGCATGACATGGCTGAGTGAACTAAATCGGCGGGGGGGGGGGGGGGGGGGTAGGGCGTCGTGACATGGCTGGGTGAAGTAAATGGAGGGGGGGGGGGGGGAGGGCAGAGAGACGCAGCGCGTGAAATGGATGGGGCGTAAGGGGGGGGGGGGGGGGGGGGGGAGACGAAAGCGTGGATGAACATGGGTGGCCGTAATGGATTGGAGGGAGCGTGTACTCGGGGCGTGACAGGGATGAGTGTACAGGTGGGGTGGGGGCGCAGGGGAGTACAGATGCATGATGTGGCATGGATAGGCAAAAGGGGGGGGGGGGGAGGAGGTGGGAGGAGAAGTATGTACGTAGAGTACATAATTATATGGGCATACGTGAGAGGAGGATGAGAGCGAGTGAGTGCAGGTATGACGAAGGGTATGCCATGGGTATGACGTCGTGAATGCAGGGTGTGACATAGGTGGGGGTAAGGGGTCTCTCAGAGGCTGTGTACGATATGGTGGTGGATATGGAAGACTATGACACAGCGCACGACTTCAGTGGTGGTACAGCGGTCGCTGATGTAGGGCGTGGAATGGTTGTGGGGAAGGGGTGGGGGGAAGTGCAAATACAGGGAATAACAAGAGTGGGGGTGGGGATGGGCGTTGCGAATGCAGGCGTAACACGGGTGGGGGTCAGGGGGCGCGGGTGCCAGGTACGACATTGGTGGGGAGAACAGGTTTGGGGCTACACATGGGTGGAGGTAGGGGGCGTGGATTTCCGATAATGATACAGCTTGGGGTACAGGAAAGGGGTGCGTGTGTCAATTTTCAGGCAGGGCACGACATAGGTGAGACTCTGGCCTGGGGGGGGGGGGGGGGGGGAGGGCGCGGGATGAAGGTGTGGGGTGGATGGTGTGACGTGGATGGTGAGTGGGGCAGAGGGAGCAGATTGATGGCGTATTGTGACATAGGTGAGTGTATTGGGGTAGAGGAGGCGGATGAAGTGCAGGGCGTGACGAGGGTGGGCGTATTGGGGCAGAGAGGACATAGATGCAGGGCGAGGCATGGACATTCACTACATGAGTGGTGTGGATAAGCCGAATTCAAATGAGATCTATGGGATTCAAACACAGAAGAAATTTAAAGCGTTCAATGTCTGAGAAGTTTTAAGTATGCATACGAACTGTCATGCTTGCAGGATTCACACATATGCGGTCTTCAAAATATTTACACACTTGACATTACTTGCGTTCACATAAAGTTAGACTGTAACATATTCCCAGAAATTTCACAGTTGACATTCGTTTATAATTTTCATTCACAGATTAATGTTTGTAACCAAATGAGTCTTTAATATATAAAAAAAAAATGTGGTGTGTGTGTGTGGGGGGGGGGGGGGGGGGGGGGGCTGAGCTTTATCATTGGCACACTTCTTGGTAATTGCAGGTGTTACGAGAGAACAACCGCGGCGGCAGGAGAATTTTTGGCGGATTTTTCCATCCAGTCATCTGCTGCTTGAAGATTCCACTGATATGCCGCAAGCACTGATCCTCTGTAAAATGGGAGATCGAGTGAGGTAAGGAAGATATGGGAAGGATCTGGTTTCTACATCGCAATTTCTACACTTCCGTTCCAACAAAGTGACCGAACAAGCGCAATAGCAGAGTGGTTAGCGGCGCGGACTCGGCGGACATGGGGTCGTGAATTCGAATCCGATCACAGTGATTTATGCTGGGATTTTTTGAGCCAGTTGGCTGGTACCCGGAGCTAATGTGTTGGGGACTCAAATGGGAAGACCTGGAACTACACGGTTGAGTCTGATCCTTTAACTGGATGCGTCTTAGAGAGTTTCAACAAATTCTCTAACCAGCACTGCAGGTGTCAGCACCTCTTGAGGTCAGCTTATATCGTGTAGGGAAACGAAGGGTATCATTCTGTCGTGTGGTCTGTGACTAGAACAGAACTCAAGATTGGCATCATCGTCATCATCATTATGATCATCATCAACGTCATCAAACATAATCATCATCAAAAAGGCGTCAAATCCTGTGGCCCTTCATGCACTCTCTTGAAGTGACCTCACGTTTTTGATTCCCCCTTACCAGTGTTGAATTTGTGTGAAAGCCATCGCTGTTTTCAAGTTCATGGCGTTGAATGACCGTAGTGGTATCCCCTCCAGCTGGGGACGCCTACTCCACGCTGGCCGCGCGACATGGCAATGCTTGTCGTCAATGGGGTGATCAGCAGGTGTTCTGCGAAGGTTGAGCCACAACAAGTACAACTGAACATCGCCTTTGTGACTGTCTTGAAGTGCAGAGTCTCCTCTGGTGTGTTGCCGCATGACAGCCTGGTCCCGAACAGCGACCGGATGAAACTGGCGGTGTGTAGGGCGGGAAGTGGGAGAGGGGTAGGGTCTGGAATGAACGACTAGGGAAGAATGCAAGTAAAAGAGCACGAACAACAAGACAAAAAAAGA